>JADBJO010003337.1:59419-69109 GCA_016801955.1 Conus betulinus | reverse complement strand
AACAGCCTCAGAAGACAGCGCGACGGTCCCACGGTACCTGCGGTCCCACCAACCTTCCATGAGGATTCATTATTTTGCGGCTTCTGCATGGTCCCAATAGGTTTCAAGTATTGTACAACTGGTG
Source organism: Conus betulinus (assembly GCA_016801955.1). Lineage (NCBI taxonomy): Eukaryota > Metazoa > Mollusca > Gastropoda > Neogastropoda > Conidae > Conus > Conus betulinus. The sequence continues at coordinate 68,985 of JADBJO010003337.1, read as the reverse complement.
ACATTTTTTGTTGTTTTTATTCGAAACGAATGTAGCATACCAGCCTACATCTGTGTGTAGCTAAGCTCCAATTGTGTTTAAAGCGACATATTTTTTATTTATGTAGTTATCTTTTTTTTTTTTTCCTCAAATATGAAACTTAACAACAATATAAGAATACTGCAGTGGAACTGCCCGCTCTCTCTATTCTAATATTGACTGTTTACGTCAATTTTTAGTGTCATCTGGCTGCCACGTTCTCTTATTCCAGTCTGTTAACATCCGCAAGAACAAACTACCAAGATGGAACAATATTATTATCCACCAGTAGTAGATACAGATAAAAATGGTGATAGAGTAAATTGTGCTATCTATATTCACACTGGACTACAGTATTGTGACGAACAATCACCTGTGCCAAGTGGATTACATGGGATTTTTTCATGTGCTGTAACTGTCAAGTTTTCAGACTCCTTAAAAGTAAAACTGTGCTTCTGTATATTTACCTAAGGGTCCAGATGAAGCTAATACTGAATGGATGAAAAATATCAAGAATGATAACGGTAAATGGTTTAGTAGGAGGATTTTAATGCTCATTCTCCTTTCTGGGGAAAAGAGTGCACACAGGTCAGTAGTAATAGGTTTGTCGAAAATGTTGTAGACTCAACTTTATGTTTACTCAATGATGGTTCTTATACCAGAGTTCCTGATGTATCTACACATAAACCTACTGCTATTGATCTAACTTTGGTTTCACCTAAAATGGCTTTGTCGTGTGCTTGGAAACTTATAGTGGAACTCTTGGGAGTGATCATATACCAATCATCATTACAATTAATCAGTCCCCTTATTTTGAAGACACAAAACCAGATGATACAATCCCGAGATTGATTATAAAAATGCCCATGGTCTCAATTTTACAATACACTTAAAGATCTAGACATAAGCTTGTCCCCAGATGATAATATTGATACAATGTATGACACGTTTTGTACTTCTGTTCTAAAAGTGTCTGGTTTATGTATTCCTAAACTGAAGAATCAGGGTTCTAAAGGGGGTAAACATCTCGGTAATGTTTGGTGGACTGAAGATTGCGATAAGGCAGTGAATGAAAAAAAACGGTTATTCAAGGAATACGTGCACACTAAGAAAAGTCAAGATAGGAAAATGGTAGATGAAAAATTTAAGGAAATGAAACATTCAAATATACATAGGAATAGAGTTATGGAACAAGCCAAAAAGGATTATTGGGATATTTTTTTGCAAAAGAAACACATTTGATCATAAAGATAGTAGAATGGTATGGAAAGAGATAAAAACGATAAAAAACGGAATCAGACTCCCAGAGTATCCTATTATATCTTGACAATAACAAGTTACCCTCATCCACAGACAAAGCAGAAGCGTTTGCCGACCAGTTTGCTAAAGTGAGCAGGTTAGATGGGTTGTCTGAAAACCAAAGAAAATTCAGAGAGGATAAAGAATCCACTCATGTCTTTAATGATGCATCTCATAATGACACAAGCGACATCAACGCCCCAATTATATTACAAGAGGTGAAAGATGCCATAGATTCTCTCTCCCAAAAAAAAACAGCTGTTGGGATTGACGCCATTTCTAATGAAATGATTAAACATTTTCCAGACAAATGATGCGCATTTTACTTAGAATATTTGAAAAATGCTGGAGCTCAGGTCATTTGCCACAAATATGGAAAGGATCAGTAGTAGTACCGATTCACAAGGAAGGCAAACTGAAAGATAGTATAGATAGTTACAGACCTATTTCATTAACTTCTCATGTCTGTAAACTTTATGAAACAATTGTTTTAAATAGACTGAACTACTTTTGCGAAAAGAACCAAAGTTATTCCCACAAACCAAGCAGGTTTTCGAAAGGGTAGAAGTGCTATTGAACATTTGGTCAAACTTACCACTCAGATTAAACATCAGTTTTCCAGGAGAAAATGCTTACTAGCAACCTTTTTTTGATATCACTAAAGCTTACGATCAAGTATGGCACTCTCGTTTGCTTTATAACTTAAAGAGATTGGATTATCAGGAAACATTTATGATTTTCTTAAAGACTTCTTAGAAAATAGATATATTAGAACAAAGGTAGGGAACTCTTACTCTACAAGAAGAAAATTACACAGGGCATTCCTCAAGGGTCTGTTATTGCCCCTGTACTTTTTAATATTCTGATGTACGATTACCCCAAAAATTACTAAGACATAGAGCTAGCCCAATATGCAGATGACATATGCATATGGATGAAAGTGACATTAAAAAAAGGTGCACCTGTCAGATCACAAAACTATATCAAAAAGTTATATCAAAAAGAATTAAATACCCTTTCTGCTTACATGACTGAAAATGGTTTGCAAATATCAACTGAAAAAACACACATGATGTTATTTAACACCGGATCTGATCCAGTTTAATATGCCTTTATTTCAAGTCAACGGCATACCCATTAAATATACAAAAATGGTGAAATTCCTTGGAGTAAATTTAACATCAAAGTTGTCATGGAATTTTCATATAGAGCATATTCTAACAAAAGCTCGAAAAACTTTAAATCTATTAAAGATTATTAGCAAGCATGCTTGGGCTCAGGACACAGTTACACTTTTGCACCTTTCTACTGCACTGGTTAGATCAAAATTAACGTATGCACAAGAGGTGTTCTTCAGTGCACCCAAATACTTACTGAAAAAACTTCAAAGTATTGATTCCAAAGCATATAAATTAGCCATGGGACTATCAGTCCATGCCTCTTGTACAAAAGCATATAGTGCTGCTGGGATATTACCACTGGAAGAATATAGGAATCTTGCATGCACCAATTTGTTATAAGAAGTTCTGCTATGGACAATAATTTAGGCCCTGAATTAAATATTAAATCGGACACTGATTTCCCCCAAAGGGCTAAAAACATATCATCTCAAACGACTCTTAGAACATATACTTCCTCGATTTTAGAATCCTCAGATATCGAACTAACATCTATTGCAAAAAGATCTATTGTGTCTCCTGTCCCTCCCTGGAAACTAATACGAGCACATTTTGACATTGAGCATACAGATTTAACAAAGGCTGAAAATACAAATTCATTGTTATCCAATGTCAAAATGCATTTACATGATCACTATTCCAACCATTTTAAGATATACACTGATGGTTTTCATTAATCAATGAACATGCAAGTGCAGCATACATTATCCCAGGCCTTAACAAAGAAAGTCTTATTATCTCGGAAAAAAACAAATCTGTATTCACTGCTGAGTTATTTGCTATAATTATGGCTTTAAAGTTTGTTGCTGATTACCCTCAAAGTTATGTAAAGTTGTTTTATGTGTAGATTCCAAGTCAGTTCTTACTGCAATGAAGAATTTTGAATTAAAAGTTCGACCTGAGATGATCACTGAAATACATAATTTTAGTCCATTTCCTCTCAGTCAGAGACACTGAAATAACATTTCTTTGGGTGCCCCTCCCACTGTGGGTTATATTTTAATGAAAAAGTTGATATTTTAGCAAAGAGAGGAGCTAAACAGTCTTCAGATTCGCATTTTTTAAACCTATCTATGTCAGTGCAAGAGTGCTATACTTTGGCAGAAAAAGTACAATTTTCTCATTTTCATATGATAGAAAAGAGAAACTGGGTGTTTTGGTTTACACAATGAAATGAAAAATATGCATGAAAAGTTAAGTAAGTACGATCAAAATATTTATCGTAGACGACAGATAAGTTCCTTAATCTGTAGATGGAAACTGGATTGTTTAAAAACAAAGTATGTCAAAAATGTACATTGTATATGTGGCCATAGCATTTCAGCTGATCACATTCTTGTGTGTAACTTAATGAAAAAATTCATTCCAAATGCGACTGTACAGCCTATTCAAAATGTTTTCCGGTAGCAAGTGAAACATATCTTTTCTTTTTGCACTTAGCTAAAAGTCCAATTGGCAAATACTTATAATCGATAACAGTCAGTGGTGAGACCGAGACAGAAGAGGTTTTTTTTTTTTTTTTTTTTTTTTTTTTTAAATCTTCGATTAAGTGGACATCCTATTTTTGTGTTATAGTTGTAGATAAGTTGATTCTTTTGACTCGTTGTGCTCACGTTTTTTCCCAGCCCCGATTTTGTTTTTCCGTCTAATATCACATAATGTGGAAAGACGTAAAACAAAACAACACACACACACACACACACACACACACACACACACACACACACACACACACACACACATACTCCACACTCATACACTCCCTCTTTCTCTCTCTCTCTCTCTCTCTCTCACACTACAGTTGATTTCCCTGTTCACCTCTTTCCATCATTTGATGTTTATATTTTACCTGGGTTAAAGTAATCAGATAATGATTCATCAAGACTATCAGGTGGCATGGCTTTGTTGATAAGGAAAGTATTTCAAAGGTACGTTAAACGTGTTCCCATAGACAGCGATGATTGTGTTGTGTTGAGATTATCTAAACTATGCACAGATTTAAATGTGGATGTAATAATCATAGGCATATACATTCCTCCATCACAAAACCTTTCCTCTATGCGGAAACTGAGATTGACAATGGTATAAGTATTCTTGAACAAGTTTATTCTCGATATTTATGAAGATGTTGGAGATCAACCTTTGATAGTTATGGGATATTTGAATGCCAGGACTGGTAAATTCCAACACAACTGACTTCTCCTTTTCTGATTTTTCTAACATTGACGATAATAATGTACCAGAGGGTCAAAATTGAAGAAACTCTAAAGATTGTATAGTAAATGATTTTGGTCGTTATTTGATAAACTTGTGCGAACAATGTTCCTTATTAATACCAAATGGGTCAGTTTATGGAGATATGAAAGGTGAGTATACATATATTTCGTATAGTGGTTCAAGTGTCATTGATTATATCTTGGTGTCAGAGTCTATTTTTGAATGTGTTAATGAATTGCGTGTTTTACCTAGAATTGAAGCTAAACACATGCCTGTGACAATGATTTTTAATGCTCAAAACAACTTGATAATGGCTTATGACTTACCTAGAAAGACTATTGTTGATAAACTTATCTGGGACCAAGACAAAGTGAATGAATATAAGAGGCACTTGTATCAGAAGAAGTAACATCCATGCTTGATTTATTTAGCCATTGTATTGATAGATTACGATGTAGATCTTGCCATTAATAAATTTAGTGAAGGTCTAACTCTTGCTAGCCAATGTATGAAAAAAAAAAATTGCAGTAGGCATGCCTTCTAATAAACCATGGTTTGATGCTGAATGTAGACCTATGAAGTCTAAGGTGTGTCTGTCCCTTAGGACTTTTTATAGATGTACCGACAGCAAAATAGAAAAAAAAAGAACTCAGAAACACATATAATGAAGATAGGCGACAATACAAAAAAAGTCTTAGAATTCAAGAGATTAGAAGACAAAAAAACGTACTCTAGACGTCCTTGAAGCAAACAAAAGTGACCCAAAGAAATTTTGGGAAACAATTAAATCTAGAATCAGCAAAACGTTGGTAGACAATACAGTTTCAAAAAAATGACTGGTACGACCATTTCCAACAAGTGTTTAATTCTGACAATGAATTGGATTACGGAATAGATCGTGAAAAGTTGATTTGGATGTTGACGTTGGGGAAGAGTGGTTTGATATCCCAATTTAGATACCTCCATACTAGATGTAGAAATTACTGGCACAGAGGTAGCAGGTGCATTCAAAGATTTAAAAATAGGGAAAGCTGCTGGACTTGATGAATTCAATGCTGAGTTCTATAAATATGGTTCACCCAAAATTTGTTTTGCTTATGACAAAGCTTTTTGATAACTTATATGATGCTGGTACGTTTCCACGTAGCTGGTCTGAATCGCGTATCCAATCTTTACATAAAAGAGGGAACATTAATTCGCCAGATAACTATAGAGGCATGTCTCTCCTGATTATTAGCAGTAAACTATACACTTATATTCTTAACAAACGATCAACAAGTTGGGTAGTAGAAAATAACCTCCTAAATGAATCACAAGCAGGATTCAGGGGGAAAAAAAAAAAAAAAAAAAAAAAAAAATATATATATATATATATATATATATATATATATATATATCAAGAATACTGCTAAAACGCCTAATAAAATTCTTAAAGTGCTCAACCCCTTGGGGAGCAACATCTGTTAAAAATAGGATGATAAAAGGAAGTTTTTAAAATCAACAGATCTGTTTCGAGCCAGCGCTCTCGTCAGGATGGTTTTGGGTCGCCTACTGCCGGTGTTATATGGCCTGATGTCACTGTTTGCACGTACCGATTGGCTGCACGTGTTGTTCGTTTTTTTGGGGTTGTTTACAGTTCAGGGTGCGTTTGCTGACAACGATTTCCATTTGTGCCTGCAGTTGTTTACTATTTCTACTTTAGTATTTAGGGTTGCTAGGTATGGTTTGCATAGTATTAACCATTTTTCTGTTGAACATAGGTTGCATCTTTTTGAAATGTAATTGAAAACAAGACAAAAGAACTATGCAAAATTTTCCAAAACCATAACTTAAAAATCACCATCGAAGCAAACAAAAAGGTAGTGAACTACTTAGACGTAACACTTGACCTCAACAACCACATATATAAACCATACAAGAAACCTAATGACACACCCATTTATGTAAACATCAATAGCAACCACCCACCATCTATACTAAAAACCATACCCAATGGCATAAACAAGAGATGATCTAATCTGTCACATAATGAAAGTATTCAACAACGCAGCAGCAGAATACCAAGAGGCATTGCAAAAAAGTGGTTACAGCTACAAACTACAATACAACCCAGATAACAACAACAAAAACAAAACCAAAAAAGCAGGAAAAGGAAATCACATGTACAACCCTCCATATGATGGACGAGTAAAAACAAACGCAGGGAAAGAATTTTTCAAAATTTTGACAGCATCCTTCCAAAAGAACACAAATTGTCCAAAATATTCAACAAGAACACCATCAAACTATCATATTCATGCATGCCTAACCTTAAAAATATAATTGATTCATCCAACAAAATGAAAAGCAACACAGCAAAGAAGGGTGAAGAAAGGAAATCCTGCAATTGTGCTAAAAAAGAACAGTGTCCCTTAAGCAACAAATGCCTCTATAACAACATTGTATACCAGCCACTGTGACATCAGAAAATGAAAAAGAAACATACATAGGGATCACTGAAAATCACTTCAAAACCAGATACGCAAACCATAAACAGTCATTCAACAAAGAAAAATACAAAAACCAAACAGAACTGAGAGCAAATATATTTGGAGACTTAAAGACAAAAAAATAAACTATCAACATATCCTGGAAAATCATAAAAAGGGCATCACCATACAATAACATTTCAAAAAAGATGCAACCTATGTTCAACAGAAAAATGGTTAATACTATGCAAACCATACCTAACAACCCTAAATACTAAAGTAGAAATAGTAAACAACTGCAGGCACAAATGGAAATCGTTGTCAGCAAACGCACCCTGAACTGTAAACAACCCAAAAACCGAACAACACGTGCAGCCAATCGGTACGTGCAAACAGTGACATCAGGCCATATAACACCGGCAGTAGGCGACCCAAACCATCCTGACGAGAGCGCTGGCTCGAAACAGATCTGCATTCATTGATTTTAAAAAGGCTTTTGACCTTATAGACAGGAAACAACTGTGGCTAATATTGCGCAAAAATAGTATGCATGAAAAAAATGAATAAGCGATTAGAAGCATGTACAGCATTGTGACAGCTAGAGTCTGTACTAGGCAGTGTAATACAAAAGCATTCTCATGTCCCCTTGGGTTAAAGCAGGGAGATAACTGTAGCTCTCTTTTATTTTCTTTATTCATAAATGAGCTTGCAAATGACATTATGCAACATGGCAAACATGGTATACCTCTAACACCTGATCTTATTCAAATTTTAATCCTGCTTTTCGCTGATGATGTTCTTCTCTCTCTCAGTTGGCAGTAGGTCTTCAATGTCAACTAGATATTCTGAACTACTCAGCCAATAGACTTAAACTAAATGTAAATTTTGAGAAATCTAAAATAATTGTATTTAGAAATGGGGGCTACATTGCATCAAAGGAAAATGGTCTTATGATGGTAAACGACTTGAGGTTGTAAATGAATTTAAGTATTTAGGAGTAATTTTTTTCAACAGGTTTAACCTTCCCATACTCATTAAAGATATGGCAATGAAGCTAAGAAAAGCATTTTGGAATTCAGAGATTCTTATGGTCTCTAGGAGAAAATAACTCTAAATTCGTCTTCAAAATGTTTGACTGTCAAGTTCAACCCATTCTAACTTATGGAGCAGAAATTTGGGGTCTTTCTGCCGACCATACAGCAATTGAAAGAGTACATCTATTTGCTATTAAACGTCTTTTTAATGTTAGTATACAGACATCCAATACTCTTGTATATTGCGAAAGCAACAGACATCCATTGTATATACAAATGTATACTAAATGTGTAAAGTACTGGTTTAAACAACGTGACGGATGAACACTGTATGCCAAAGAAAACTTATAATATGTTGTATACACTTCATTCCAATGGGAAATAGAACTGGGTCACTAAGGTTAGCGATACTTTATCTAAATATGGTTTCCGCTTCGTTTTCAACAATCACGGAGTAGACGATATACTAAATCTTTTCTTTCTGCTTTTAAAACAAGACTGCTTGATTGCCATTTGCAAGAACTAGACTCTAACTTAAGAGCTAAAGAAAGACAATTGTGTGGTATTCCGCAATACATGTATAGAGAAAAAAATGCTAACTTAAGAAAATATTTAACAAGAATAGGGCTTGCTGTGTCCCCATTAAAGACGCACCTTTCCTGTTACTCACTCCGTCGAAATGGGCTTTTGTCCAAATGTTGAAGAAACGGAATTCCATGTCATTATCATATGCAAACAATACAAGGCTCTGCGTCAGTTATACATACCAGAAAAATATTTCAAGCCAAATGCTTTTAAACTAACTCTGTTACTATCCAACTCAAGAACATGTATACCTCTTGCCTTGCGTTTGTCAAAAGCGTTCAAACTCAGAAACGACCTAATGCATCATGCTGAACCTGTATCGCGATTTACTGTTTATGATTCAAGTGAGAGAGAGAGAGTGAGAGAGAGAGAGAGAGAGAGAGAGAGAGAGAGAGAGAGGAGAGAGAGAGAGAGAGAGAGAGAGAGAGAGAGAGAGAGAGAGAGAGAGAGAGAGAGAGAGAGAGAGAGAGAGAGAGAGAGAGAGTGTGTGTGTGTGTGTGTGTGTGTGTGTGTGTGTGTGCGCGCGCGCGCGCGCTCGTGCATGTGCATGGAAGTGTACGTGTATAACGTGCTCGCTGATTGTGCACACGCATGTAACTTTTGTCTTTTGCTTGCACGTCTTTAAAGTTGATTGTATTGACTGACTGATATCTACCAGTTTTGGGTGACTTCCCTTACCCCCCACCTGTCCCTGTTATGATATGGGCAAATGGCCTATTCATTAAATCAGTTCTCTCTCTCTCTCTCTCTCTCTCTCTCTCTCTCTC
>JADBJO010003337.1:44419-54419 GCA_016801955.1 Conus betulinus | reverse complement strand
GCCACACATACAACATAGACCATATCTTATCTCTAAGCTCACAAAAGCGAAGGTTTGTGATACAATCATTTGCCACACATATATTAAAGACCGCATCTATGGGGTCACGAAAGCAAAGGTTTGTGATTTAATCATTTGCCACAAACACAATATAGACCATATGTATGTTTAAATACAGTTTTTAGTCCAACATCTCTGCTGACTTGAACTGCTGTACTGTTGCACAAACATATAAACTGGGTTTACTTTTGATACAATGTATAGTTTGTCTTGTGAATGACATTTAAATTAAGTTTGTATTTAATCAATGATAGAATCATCTTGTCATAATGAAGTACATTTGTAAATGTATTTGTTCTTGTTCTTTATAAAATAATTCCAAAATTCAAATGTAAAATTATTATTTAATCCATTACACTTTACTTTGTGATTTCCGCTCTGGCAACAGATTCAGCATTAACAGTGACATCGTCCAGTTGGTTCCAGTCCAGAACAGTTCGCAAAAAGAATGTGTAGTTGAGCTGTTCAGTTTTTTGTGGCATTATACTTGAAGCATTGTAGACCATTTAGTCAAGAACAATCACAAATGCTTGAAGTATAATGCCAAAAAAACTGAACAGCTCAACAACTCATTCTTTTTCCGAACTGTTCTGGGACTGGAACGAACTGGACGTTGTCACTGTTAATGCTGAATCTGTTGCCAGCTTTACCAGGGTGTCGACTGACCCTCACCAATAAATTCAGACTACACTATTCTGCAGTCCCCCCCCCCCCCCCCCCCCCCCCTCTTCCCCGTCACATTTATGCCAGAAACTCTGTGCTGGTATGCATGCAGGTTTGATTGGCTTTATTTTCGTTTCATCTTGTTTCTTTTTTTTTGTGACATTGGCTGAGAGGCTTTTGGTAAATTAATGCATTTGTTTGTTCGTTCGTTCGTTCGTTCTTTCCTTCGTATTTAAGCATAAATCTGTCAAATTAGTGTAAATTTAAATGGTGCCATGGATTACCGAGATCATGAACTTGTGTACCCACAGGCAAGTCTTCCATCCAGGTACTGTTCCAATCGAGTAGTCTCACTGGTTCTATAACAAAGAAAACAATTTTCATATAATATTTGAGCGAATTGACAGTTGTTAAAAAAATGTTGAAATAAAAACCATGGATGGCTCTGGACAATCAAAAGGACTGAATTCTGTGTTGATGGTTTTTTTTTTTTCATTTCTGTGAAATTGATTTTTACAATATTTTTTCATTTTGCAAAACATATTTTCAGTACATAGTCACAATTTACCTTAAAGTATACTTGTTTTTTAATTCTAGTGTCCAAAAACACTCAGATTCGTTAATGTTAATGTTACACCAAAGGAAGAAAAAGAAAAAAGAATTTTTTTTGTATTGAAGTCCAGTCTTTTCAATTTTTTTTTGTTTTTTGTTGGCAGGATCACCCAAGGAAAACTTAAACATATCACCACAATATTACCATAATACAGTCTTATAAAGTATTTCACAAACACAAATATGAATAGTAAACTATGTAAAAGGCTGACAGACTTGCAACCAAATAAAGTGACCCTCCCCCCTCTTTTTAATTTTTTATTTTATTTATTCATATCTTTTTAGGTGTCCCAAAATCCAGGTGAGGAAACAACTCATTATAAATTTCAAACAATAAAGAAGTTTTATTTTTGTAATGAGAATTATGATCGATCGATCGATCTCTCTCTCTCTCTCTCTCTCTCTCTCTCTCTCTCTCTCTCTCTCTCTCTCTCTCTCTCTCTCTCTCTCTACACACATACACACAGAGACACACACAAAAAAAAAAAAAAAACATACACACACAATGGTTTATTTCTATACATGTGAATAGTGACTAGGGGAGGGAGAGGATGATCAAATTTTCATCTGCCTTGTGTAACATTTTATGTAAACATAAAACATACTTTACATAAAAGTCTGTGCAAGAAGTAAAGTGCAATAACACGCGCGTGCGCGCACACACACACACACACACACACACACACACACACACACACACACACACACACACACACACAAACAACACACACCACACACACACACACACACACACACACACACGCATACACACACAATACATCTTTTGAGAGCAAATTTGCCTTTAACTTACCAAAGCAACTGGTTGATGTTGACTGAAAGCTTGTGAGAGGAGATGACCTTGACTGCTTCTCGAAACTGCTGCTAGGTGTTGATGTGCAATCTTCATCTTCAGCAACCATGATCATCTCATCAGCTGAAAACAGGAAATATCTATGTCAACATTTTTAGCAGCATTTAATGCATTTTTAGAGGTGAAAGTGCTATATATCCTCTCACTTTAAAACCTGTATTGTGTTCTTCTTTAAGTACTATTGTTGAACCTCATAATATATTAAGAAAAACAAAACATAGCTAGGGTATCTAATTCATAGTAAGAGGAAAAGGCATTCTTCCCTTGCAAAATCGAGGCCTATTTAATTAGTGGCTTATAATTGTGTGAATCATTGTCGGTATCATTACTACGTACTATAATTGGATTAATAAAGTAGATATAAATATTAACATTTATAATAATACAACTCACTCCCCCACCCACCTTGCCCCACATACCAAATGAAGCAATGAAGCTGTTACAGCTGAAAACTGGGGTGAAAACAAAAAAATAAAATAAAAGCCTACAATTTCCTACCTCCAGGAATTCCATTTGCAGGCAGGTATTTTTTCGCCAATGATTTCGGCGATGATCTCCGCAAATGGAACAGGGGGAGGGGGTGGGCTGCCTCCAGTTTTGCAGCTTTCTCTTTTGAAGTCTATGAACTGCTTCTTGACATCTTTGAAACGCTTTTTTAATTTGGTCGGTCGTGCGACCATTGCCTCCTATCGCATTCAATTTTTCGGTGATACTCTCCCACTTCTTTTTCTTTTCATTCGTGATGGAGTTTGTTAGGTTTGAAAATAACAAACGCCGATTCAGGCGTACTTCATGGAGAAGCACCTCCATTTCTAACGGAGAAAAAATTGGCTTCTTCATTCTCTTTGCCTTCGTAGACGCACATGCTTCCGATCCGTCAGCCATGTTGGAATAGACGTAAACAAATCTAATGCGCATGCCTAGCCCTAAACCAAAAGCATTTTGAGATGGAAAATCCCTGCTTAAAAATAGATCGGCCTCGCTCAAAACAGGGTCATTCAAAGTCGACTGACTTTATTGTCAGCGGTTTTGTACGGGGTTGAGCATTGCAATTTTTCACGGCTGACTTGAAAGTCAGCTGACAGTTCATTGTAAGCTTATAGTCAGTGAAGCTGATTGTCAGTAGTTGAACATACCACCCCTGTAACTCCGCTCATCGGTGAAAAGAGAAATCCATCCGCCATTGTGCTGTCACATCAGACGTGGTGTCAAGTTACAAACAGAAAAAAAAAAGTCAAACAAACAACAGCAACAACAACGTACCCTTACCGTATAACATTACATGTAAATTAGCCGCCGTGATGAAGTGGTTAGCGTCGTGGACTCCTAGCTAGCTGGGAGGTCGTGGGTTCGAATCCCATCAGTCATGTGGGTTTTTGTGCCCTGACCAGATCCTACCCAGAGTTGAGTTTGCTGCGGACTCAGTTGGGAAGACTGGGACCACACAGTCAAGCTTCATCCACTTAATGGATGCGTTTCTGAGAGTGTTGCTCAAATCTATAAGCTTACAATGAATTGTCAGCTGACTTTCAAGTCAGCCGTGAAAAATTGCAATGCTCAACCCCGTACAAAACCGCTGACAATAAAGTCAGTCGACTTTGAATGACCCTGTTTTTGAGCGAGGCCGATCTATTTTTAAGCAGGGATTTTCCATCTCAAAATGCTTTTGGTTTAGGGCTAGGCATGCGCATTAGATTTGTTTACGTCTATTCCAACATGGCTGACGGATCGGAAGCATGTGCGTCTACGAAGGCAAAAAGAGAATGAAGAAGCCAAATTTTTCTCCGTTAGAAATGGAGGGTGCTTCTCCATGAAGTACGCCTGAATCGGCGTTTGTTATTTTCAAACCTAACAAACTCCATCACGAATGAAAAGAAAAAAAGAAGAAGTGGGAGAGTATCACCGAAAAATTGAATGCGATAGGAGGCAATGGTCGCACGACCGACCAAATTAAAAAGCGTTTCAAAGATGTCAAGAAGCAGTTCATAGACTTCAAAAGAGAAAGCTGCAAAAAACTGGAGGCGCCCACCCCCTCCCCCTGTTCCATTTGCGGAGATCATCGCCGAAATCATTGGCGAAAATACCTGCCTGGCAAATGGAATTCCTGGAGGTAGGAAATTGTAGGCTTTTATTTTATTTTTTTGTTTTCACCCCAGTTTTCAGCTGTAACAGCTTCATTGCTTCATTTGGTATGTGGGGCAAGGTGGGTGGGGGAGTGAGTTGTATTATTATAAATGTTAATATTTATATCTACTTTATTAATCCAATTATAGTACGTAGTAATGATACCGACAATGATTCACACAATTATAAGCCACTAATTAAATAGGCCTCGATTTTGCAAGGGAAGAATGCCTTTCCTCTTACTATGAATTAGATACCCTAGCTATGTTTTGTTTTTCTTAATATATTATGAGGTTCAACAATAGTACTTAAAGAAGAACACAATACAGGTTTAAAGTGAGAGGATAGATAGCACTTTCACCTCTAAAAATGCATTAAAATGCTATAAAATGTTGACATAGATATTTCCTGTTTTCAGCTGATGAGATGATCATGGTTGCTGAAGATGAAGATTGCACATCAACACCTAGCAGCAGTTTCGAGAAGCAGTCAAGGTCATCTCCTCTCACAAGCTTTCAGTCAACATCAACCAGTTGCTTTGGTAAGTTAAAGGCAAATTTGCTCTCAAAAGATGTATTGTGTGTGTATGCGTGTGTGTGTGTGTGTGTGTGTGTGTGTGTGTGTGTGTGTGTGTGTGTGTGTGTGTGTGTGTGTGTGTGTGTGTGTGTGTGTGTGTGTGTGTGTGTGTGTGTGCGCGCACGCGCGTGTATTGCACTTTACTTCTTGCACAGACTTTTATGTAAAGTATGTTTTATGTTTACATAAAATGTTACACAAGGCAGATGAAAATTTGATCATCCTCTCCCTCCCCTAGTCACTATTCACATGTATAGAAATAAACCATTGTGTGTGTATGTTTTTTTTTTTTTTTTGTGTGTGTCTCTGTGTCTGTGTGTGTAGTGAGAGAGAGAGAGAGAGAGAGAGAGAGAGAGAGAGAGAGAGAGAGAGAGAGAGAGAGAGAGAGAGAGATCGATCGATCGATCATCATAATTCTCATTACAAAAATAAAACTTCTTTATTGTTTGAAATTTTATAATGAGTTGTTTCCTCACCTGGATTTTGGGGACACCTAAAAAGATATGAATAAATAAAATAAAAAATTAAAAAGAGGGGGGGAGGGTCACTTTATTTGGTTGCAAGTCTGTCAGCCTTTTACATAGTTTACTATTCATATTGTGTTTGTGAAATACTTTATAAGACTGTATTATGGTAATATTGTGGTGATATGTTTAAGTTTTCCTGGGGTGATCCTGCTGCAACAAAAAAACAAAAAAAAAATTGAAAAGACTGGACTTCAATACAAAAAAAATTCTTTTTCTTTTTCTCTTCCTTTGGTGTAACATTAACATTAACGAATCTGAGTGTTTTGGACACTAGAATTAAAAAAACAAGTATACTTTAAGGTAAATTGTGACTATGTACTGAAAATATGTTTGCAAAATGAAAAAAATATTGTAAAAATCAATTTCACAGAATGAAAAAAAAAAACCCATCAACACAGAATTCAGTCCTTTTGATTGTCCAGAGCCATCCATGGTTTTTTTCAACATTTTAAACACAACTGTCAATTCGCTCAAATATTATATGAAAATTGTTTTCTTTGTTATAGAACCAGTGAGACTACTCGATTGGAACAGTACCTGGATGGAAGACTTGCCTGTGGGTACACAAGTTCATGATCTCGGTAATCCATGGCACCATTTTAATTTACACTAATTTGACAGATTTATGCTTAAATACGAAGGAAAGAACGAACGAACGAACGAACAAAACAAATGCATTAATTTACCAAAAGCCTCTCAGCCAATGTCACAAAAAAGAAACAAGATGAAACGAAAATAAAAACAATCAAACCTGCATGCATACCAGCACAGAGTTTCTGGCATAAAATGTGACGGGGAAGGGGGGGGGGGGGGGGGGGGGGGGGGGGGGACTGCAGAATAGTGTAGTCTGAATTTATTGGTGAGGGTCAGCCGACGACACCCTGGTTTTAAAGCTGGCAACAGATTCAGCATTAACAGTGACAACGTCCAGTTGGTTCCAGTCCCAGAACAGTTCGGAAAAAGAATGAGTTGTTGAGCTGTTCAGTTTTTTTTGGCATTATACTTCAAGCATTTGTGATTGTTCTTGACTAAATGGTCTACAATGCTTCAAGTATAATGCCAAAAAAAAAAAACTGAACAGCTCAACTACACATTCTTTTTGCGAACTGTTCTGGACTGGAACCAACTGGACGATGTCACTGTTAATGCTGAATCTGTTGCCAGAGCGGAAATCACAAAGTAAAGTGTAATGGATTAAATAATAATTTTACATTTGAATTTTGGAATTATTTTATAAAGAACAAGAACAAATACATTTAACAAATGTACTTCATTATGACAAGATGATTCTATCATTGATTAAATACAAACTTAATTTAAATGTCATTCACAAGACAAACTATACATTGTATCAAAAGTAAACCCAGTTTATATGTTTGTGCAACAGTACAGCAGTTCAAGCAGAGATGTTGGACTTAAAAACTGTATTTAAACATACATATGGTCTATATTGTGTTTGTGGCAAATGATTAAATCACAAACCTTTGCTTTCGTGACCCCATAGATGTGGTCTTTAATATATGTGTGGCAAATGATTGTATCACAAACCTTCGCTTTTGTGAGCTTAGAGATAAGATATGGTCTATGTTGTATGTGTGGCAGTCTCTGCAACTGATCAGACAACAATAAAAGCTGTACCACAACGACCACGACCAGCAAGTACACCGCCAAGGTTACAGGCCCAGAAAGCAGTGAAGTCAAAGGAGGCGAACAAAACCAAGAGGAAGCTGTGGGACTTGACGTGTTCCAGCTCATCCAAAAAAGAATCGGGTCGTTGGGTCGGAAGATGATCTTTGGAATGAGTACCTTCGATCTGAAATCAAGAAAAATGAAAAGAAAACGGAGTTGCTGGATTTGCAGATTCAAATTGCTAAATCTGAATTGGCAGCCAAATCTGGAAGTGCAACAACAGCACAACCTGAAACTCTATAAATGAAAAAAAACCACCCTCCAATCAAATCTAATCAACCTGAGAATAACATCTCCAATCAGTATTACTGTGAAATCAATACATGTTCTTTTTTTAATTAATAATTAACCATGGTCTACATTTTCTCTTAAAGACATTGTATTAGGGTTTTTTTTTTTTTTTTTTTTATTATAGCACTATATTGCGTTTCAACTTGATCTAAATAATGTGTGCCTTACTCTTTTTGTTGTAGTTTTTACATTCTTCCTTCTTCTTTTTTTTTTTTTTTTTTTTAAGAGGGGGGAGGGGATTATTGTCTGCTATTGATTTGAGTACAAACCTTTTCAGATCATGCGCTTCAGAAGTTTTGATTGATAATAGTGTCCCGGACATTTTTTCCGGCTGCAGTCCTTTCTCTTTCTGTGTTGGCTGGATTTCTCCTAACTCATCATCTTCATCTTCGAGTCGTCGGAGTTTGAACTGCTGTCAGATTCAGAGTCGTCGGAGTCCGGAGGCACTCTGGGCAGCTTCAGTTTCCTTGCCAAGTTGGCCAGCATAAAGCAGACCTTGATCACTCGGCATGCCTTCAGTGGTTGCAGCCGAAGACCATTACGCAAGCACCGCCATCGCTGTTTTGCTACTCCAATAGCTCGCTCAACTGTTGTACGAGTAGAACTTTGAGCGAAGTTGTAGTTTTGCTCCTTGCGACCATTTGGGTTGCGGATTGGTGTCATGAGCCATGATCGCAGCATATATGCACTGTGTCTCCAAGGATAATGCATCTAGCTGTCGGTTGTGTCTCTCCATGGAAGCAAAGAGAGGGTGAGTGACGTAGTATTGCAGCATCGTGAACGGATCCCGGCCATTGGAAACGACATCAATGAAGATGAGGTCAGCATCACACACTACCTGAAAATGTACCAACGGCTAGGAATTACAACCAGGCGTTAAATATTACTTTATCAGTCATGTGTCTATGCTAATATTGGACAAATATGTAACTGTGATGAGGCAAAGCAGTTGTGAAAAAAAATTCTCTTCTTTTCTACATTCCCCTCCCCCCCCCCCCCCCCCCTTTTTTTTTGGGGGGGGGGGGGGGGAATGAGTGTGTTGGTGGGGTGGTGGGTAAATCATAATTTCTAGTCAGATTCTAGTCATAAATAAGTTATCTTTTTTCGTTTGTTCTTCTTTCCATTTTTTGAATATTGGAGAACATGATATTCTATGTAATGTTCAAATTGTTTACCTAAATACTGGATGCGGGCCTATGCCAATTATGTCCTCTGTTCTAAGCATAATTAATGCTTCATATTTTTTTGTTCAAGCAAAATACGCTGGAGCATTTTAAAAAGATATTTTGATTTTTCTGTTCATGGTGTTTTACTTGACTAAGCTTTTTTTTTTTTAAATTATTTTTGTACTTTATTTTATATTTTTTTTTTTAATATTATTTACTTGGGAGTTGATGTTTTGTTTGGTCAGTCATTTTTTAAAAATCTGTGTCATGTCTCTCTCTCTCTCTCTCTCTCTCTCTCTCTCTTTCTGTCTGTCTGTCTGTCTCTCTCTCTCTCACTCTCTCTCTCTCTCTCTCTCTCTCTCTCTCTCTCTCTCTCTCTCAATCTGCCTCTGTCTGTCTGTCTGTCTGTCTCTCTTTCTGTCTCTTTCTGTCTGTCTCTCTCTCTCTCTCTCTCTCTCTCTCTCTCTCTATTATCTATCTATCTGCCTCTCTGTCTGTGTCTCTCTCTCACTCTCTCTCTCTCACTCACTCTCTCTCTCTCTATCTGCCTACCTCTCTGTCTCTGTCTCTCTCTCTCTCTCTCTCTCTCTCTCTCTCTCTCTCTCTCTCTCTCTCCAAAGTGCTGCTGGAAGCTTCTGGAATTAAAATCATCATTTATTGAAGTTGAAGACTGTAACTCTGTGTGTGTGTTTTTGGGGTTTTTTTTTTTTGTTTAAATTTGGATGTTTAATGTACCTCTAAAATAATCAGAAGCAGACGCCTTATCAATAGGTCAAACTATGTGGATGTATGTCATAATGTGTACAGTAATACATACAACAACAAGTAGTTTAACCCACCTGACAGTTAATGGAGTGAACCTGTTTCCGGTTTACATACTCGTGCTCCTGCATCACTGGTGCTTGAATCTTGACGTGTGTTCCATCAATGCAGCCAAAAACACTGGGAAATCCTTGCATTTGGAAAAATTTCACTTTTTGCAAGTTGGCCTCACGCTGACTGGGCATTTTTATGAAATCCGGCCAATGTTCAAACAAAGCATTTGTGACACGATCGACGATTCTGGTTACAGTACTTTGATCGATGCCAAACATGTCACCGATTGCATTTTGGTATGTGCCAATGGCATAAAAACCGAACAGCAACACACACTTGTAAGCACGGTTGGAGCGTGATTCCTCTCTTCTCCACTTTGGGTTGGAGTCTATGCTCGATGAGATCGGTCAGCCAATAAATGGTTGCGCGATGAAAACGAAACTTCTTGTAAAACTTTTCATCGTCAAACGCTTCCAAAGGGTTTATCCTGTTTCGAATTACTCTTCTTCATCTCAAAACACGACGACGGTTCGCATGTACGCGATCGCGGCCATGTTTATTCGGGTTGTCAGTGGATTGTCAGAGGAAATCGAGGGTGTAAATTT
>JADBJO010003337.1:26919-39419 GCA_016801955.1 Conus betulinus | reverse complement strand
AATGTGAATTTATACCATCAGGACGGTCACTTTTTTTTTTTTTTTCAAATCATTTTGAATTTATACTATCAGTACAGACAAGTTTTTTTGAAAAGCAATGCAAATTTCTACAATCATGACCGTAAAGTTTGGGGCAAAGTAATGTGAATTTATATGATCAGGACAATCAACTTTTTGGCAAAATGATGTGAATTTCTGCTATCAGAACTGTCAGGTTTTTGGGCAAAGTAATGTGAATTTCTGCTATCAGAACGGTCAGGTTTTTGGCAAAGTAATGTGAATTTCTACTATCAGAACAGTCAAGCTGTTGGCAAGCAATGTGAATTTCGTATATCATAACCGTTAAGTTTTTTGGAAAGCAATGTGATTTTTCTTCTATCAGGGCAGTTACATTTTGGGCAAAGCAATGTGAATTTCTTCCATCATGACAGTTCAGTTTTTGGCAAAGAAATGTGAATTGCTACTATCAGGACGGTCATGTTTTGGCAAAGTAATGTGAATTTCTACTGTGTTATTGAAAAGGAGGGGCTGCATGAAGGTGTGTGTGTGTGTGGAATATGGATGTGTTGGAAGTGTGTGCGCGTGTGTGTGTGTGTGTGTGTGTGTGTGTGGGGGGGGGGGGGGGTATTACTTCATGCATGTTGTTATCATAATTGATTTCCATTTTCAAACTTTTGATTCTACTCTTAAAAGTAGAATTCATAGGAGCAGTATATTTCAGCATGATGTAATGTGTGTTTAAATGATAAAGTTTTGCAAAGTTTCAGTATGTATATCTGATACATATGTTTATGACAATTTTCATAACTATTTGATGTTCTCTCCATTCGAGTTTTGTGATAATAGTTGCACCTGACCCAATTTTTTCTTTTCTTTTCTTTTTTTTTTGTGAGACAACAAAGTGTTTCTTGGTTGATGTGATCTTTCCTGATTTTATCTTATCAGAATGTACTGTAAGGCACTAAATAATACAAGCAATAGAATTTTGTGTATGAGTAATGTTCAAGTCATGACAATAATACTTTTCCTAATGTAGTGTTTCGAATGAAAGGGATGGTGTTTACTTCATGTTACTGATAGTGTTTTGAATCTATGTTCATAACAGTATAGAAGCCTTATCATCATATTCAAAACATTATTATAGTGTTGTTCAGGGGTAGTGTTTTGAACTTACTACTCCAGTAGGACCTAGTATGAGTAGGGGGGGGGGGGGGGGGGGGACTGGGCAAAGGATTAACTACCTAACTGACTGTTTGACTAAATAACTAACCGATCAGATAACTGAATATGTTCTCCCCCTCCCCTCTCCTCTCCATCCGTGTGTGTGTGTGTGTGTATGTGTGTAGTATACAGTATGTGTGTATTTGTTTTAGAAAAGTTCTGATTTTAACTTTCTTTAAGCCCCGATTCAGCGTGTTGTGGTCAGTCAGGATGTAAACAACATGACACTGTCAGTCAAATAATCCAACAGAAGGATGTAAACAACATGACACTGTCTGTCAAATAATCCAGCAGAAGGATGTAAACAACATTACACTGTCTGTCAAATAATCCAGCGGAAGGGATGAGAAAGTGAAGAAAAATCAACCCACGCCCCAAACTGAATAATCGCAAAATACGACATCAACGGCTGTAGTGTGCAGTGTCTTAATAAGATTGTTTGAGTGTGTACTCTGTGATGGTTCAGTGTGTATAAATCTGCGTGTGTGTGTGTGTGTGTGTGTGTGTGTGTGTGTGTGTGTGTGTGTGTGTGAGTGAGTGTGTTACAGCTTACGCTGTGCTGTCCACCCCCCACCATGACAGTGACCACACCTGACACAGGATCAGGGTGGACAGTGAGGGGCACTGTGGACATCACACGGATCTTCTCTTCCACTGGAGACTATTCCTGCAAGTGGTCCTCCAGGAGAGATGTGAGTACTTTTACATTGTCACAATCGACATTTCAACTCGATATCGCCCATTCCATAGTACCTCGTACCCCCATTGTCTTCTGTCTTTTTTTTTTTTTCATGCACATCACTGTCAAAGACTACACTGACGATCAACCAGAGGGAAAGGGAGGGAATGGGAGGGGGTCAGGGACAATGGTGTACCTTGGACTTGGAGACAGACTACAAGGAAGGGGGGGGGGGGGGGGAGAGGGAAGGAGGGGGTGTAGCTGCCTAAAACCTGGTGGTTGGATGGTGAAGTTTTTTTTTTATCATCAGCGTGTTTGTGGTAGTTCTCAGTGGCAGCAGTGTGGCTTAATCATGCATTTGAACATGCATTGATCAAACACACACACACACACACACACACACACACACACACACACACACACACACACACACACACACACACACACGCGCGCGCGCGCGCGCGCACACACACACACACACACACACACACACACACACACACACACACACACACACACACATGCACGCGCACACACACACACACATGCACGCACGCACACACGCATCACCCCCCCCACACACACACACACACACACACACACAGAGTCATATACTCACTCTCTCACTCATAGGCACATGCATAAGGTAACAAAGTTTCGCATACCTTGAGAAACACGTTCGACCGTCAAATGTTAATGTGACAACCTTTATCACTCTGTTCCTCTATCCTAACAGATGAGGCAAGGTGTGATTCTCATGTTGTTGCCAGTTCAGTGATGAAACATCAAGAACAGAAAATGCAGCATTTGTTCAAAACCTGTCTCACAGAAGAAAACAAATCTCAGCACATGAAATTCTGCAGGCAGACATGAAGAGGTGATAGAATGGCTGTGACATCACCAGTTTGGGGAGAACTAGAGATGATTATTTCCAGTAACTTTGAAAGTGATGACCCAGACTACTGCATGTTGGAAACATGTTACAGTCAGACCAAAACTCCTATTGACAACAGATTTGTCTGTGGATAATAACTCAGAATGCCGGAGAAAAGACATGGATGAAATTTTCACAGCGAACCTTGTCAGCTATATGATTACAACATGTCTGGGAAATCAAGGAACATTTAGGTGACTTGTCTTTAGTTTATCATCACAGAACTGAAAACATCTTGAGAAAGAAAAATGGCTATGATAATATGTTACCAGTACATTCAAAACACTGACATTGTGTTATTAAGTAGTTTCATGAAAGTGACTAAACAGCCTTTAAAATGCAAGTGAAGAAATCACACGACATTTACGTTATCAATTCAAATACACTGTTCACCCTTTCTGGAGAAGGTATTACATCCCACCAGGCTCAGTGAAAATATCCCAAGTTTCTCTCAACGCAAAGGGTAGAAAATAATGAATAATGCTCTATCCACATACTTTCACAGTCTCTCCCATCATAAGGAGCAGTTGATCAACAAATATTCATCCTTTTTGCTCAAAGAAATATCCCAAGTTTCTCTCAACACAAAGGATAGAAAATTAATGAATAGTGCTGTATCCACAAACTTTCAAAGTCTCTCTCGTCATAAGGGCAGTTGATCAACAAATGTTCATCCTCTTTGCTCAAAGAAGTATCCCAAGTTTCTCTCAACACAAAGGGTAGAAAATTAATGAATAGTGCTGTATCCACAAACTTTCAAAGTCTCTCTCTCGTCATAAGGGGCAGCTGATCAACAAATATTCATCCTTTTTGCTCAAGAAATATCCCAAGTTTCTCTCAACACAAAGGGTAGAAAATTAATGAATAGTGATGTATCCACAAACTTTCAAAGTCTCTCCCGTCATAAGGGGCAGTTGACCAACAAATGTTCGTCCTTTTTCTGCCCAAGAACACATGCACACGTTGCAGTAGGAAAGGACTTTAGTGGGTTTTTTTTTTTTTTTTTTTTTTTTTTCCTGAAAAAGTCGTCCTTGCTCTCTCAGAAGCAGAATCATAGCCTGGGCCCAGTCCCCTGCCATCCGACATCCTGCATCTAGGGGGCATCACTGTGACCCTTGACCAGTGGTCATTCCCACTGTCCATCTCCATCAGCGACAGGAGGGGACTGGCCCAGGGAACACGCTGCTGCTCTCAGGCCCTGGCTGTAGTGTGGTATTTACTGACGCACTGTCAGGACTGGCCCAGGGAACACGCTGCTCTCAGCCCTGGCTGTAGTGTGGTATTTACTGAGGCACTGTCAGGAGGACTGGCCCAGGGAACACGCTGCTCTCAGCCCTGGCTGTAGTGTGGTATTTACTGACGCACTGTAAGGAGGACTGGCCCAGGGAACACGCTGCTCTCAGCCCTGGCTGTAGTGTGGTATTTACTGACGCACTGTTAGGAGGACTGGCCCAGGGAACACGCTGCTCTCAGCTCTGGCTGTAGTGTGGTATTTACTGAGGCACTGTAAGGAGGACTGGCCCCCACACGGAAAGCTTCCCAGTTTTTTTTTTTTCTCAACTCTTTTGTAAACTTTGATGAAATATTTTGAACTTTTAAAAGAAAAGTCAAAGCATAAAAAAGCTGAGAGTTTGTTTTTATTTAATTCTGACTTCAAATCTCTCGGACGTCATACTGACCGCAGTACTCTCTCTACCCATCGTCCTAACTGGGTGAAAAGAGATGGTAGCTCAGGGACTGGGCCCATGGTGGCTCATAACGTCTGACTTTTGCATGAGGTCATGCAGCATTTGTGTTTTCAACTAGAGTCCGGGAACCCTTCACACTGGGTCTGAAGCCCTCGTCTAGGTTGATAGGGCAGGACAGCGCTTTCCTCCAGGGGGTTGCGTCCTGACGACTTGACATTGACTGCTCCTGTGGATTGCTAGTGCCGGGGCTGCAGTGGACCACACCAGGCTGTGGCTGTGGATTGGTGGGGGGGGTGGGGGGGGGGCGGGATGAGCGGAAATGGGTGCAGAGCCTCTATTATTACTGTCCGTAGATACAGGGCAACATCTTTCAGCATGTCGGTTGAGCCAAGCTCGTACGCTAGAATGATAGCTGTGTCTGTTTTCATTTCTGAACTGTACACAAGCAAAAAACTGAAACTCCCCACCTTTTTTGTGAGGTGAAGCAAATGACAATCTGTGCCCGTATGTCTCACTCTTCTCCAACTTCTGCCTTAGCTTTTCAGCCCTGTAATGTGTATTTGGGTGGTCTGTCTCGTTCAAGGCAGAGGTATATTATCACACAGGTCTGACAGTCTCAAAATCTTTCTGCTGCTGAAGCACCTCTTTCAATTCTTAAACAGTCTCTGTCAAATGCTGTCTTACGCGACTTATCCAGGTTTTCCTGATCTCTCTTTGATGCACCGTCTTTACTCTGCCATGCTGCAGGATCTATGACATACTTTTTACGACAGGAAGGTGATATTGTGCTTCATAGGCAAACAGGTCAAACCCTCGGATTCTGCACAATAGTTCATCGTCGTGTTTTGTGCTCAGCAACTTCAAGAACTGCGCTCCATCCTTCACGTTCAAACGTGGATGTAATTAAATTGTCCAAGCATTCTGTGATGTTTTTGCTTTCAACCCCTCGTTTGTTACAGAATATGCAGTCTGGATTGAAGATAATTGTTTCAACTGAGCTAGAAGAACGCCCAGACTGTCTTTGCTTTAGAGGTTTTTTTTTTTTTTTTTTTTTTTTTGTGATTCTGAAGATGATTCCAGTCTATCAATGTTTTTAGTGAACCTTTGGTAACAGTCACGATGGTAGCCGTAGTCTGGTCGAAAATCATCTGGAACGCAGTTGCAAGCCTCTTCCACCCGATATGGAGAGAATCCAGTTGGCTGCAATAGTATTTTCTTTGCAAATGTCGTGAAGTTCTATCAGCCTATTCTGATGTCCTTTGAAGTTAGAGATTCTTGTTAGAATCGCTGAATGAATGACACACACTTCACCAACAGGGCCGTCTTCATGTTTTCGCTCTCTTGCCGCCATGTTCTCTTGAACATTACACTAGAGGATTCATTCACCTGCACACAATAAACAAACACAACAGAGAACATAAGTGATACAAATAAAACCATTTTGGGGTTAAGGTGCAAATGCACGCGATTTCAAATAGTAGTGTTATTATTAAACATGTACACATGAAATGTAGAAAATTCGTCATTTATTAAAATCAGTCACAACATCTAGAACAGCATATTACTGTTGCTTTTCACTACAATATATTCATTTTATTTTACAGGAAAGTTTGTTGCAAATAACTATTTTTTGTTCTGTTTTAAAGCGCGTGTTGTGTTTTTTTTTCTCGAAATCGCACATTTTATAGGAGATACATTTAATTTTGTACATATAAAAAACGGGACTAGGAAGCCCTAATTGGTTCTGATTTACCCAAAGGTATTGTTGTGTATGAAAAACAACCCCCCAAAAGCCCTGCTTTCTATCATTTTCAATGTTTCGCAGATGACATACAGTGCGTATTGTAAAAAATGACGGTTTCAATAGATAGCGCATCTCTGAAGCCAAGATCTACTATACTGGAGTAAACAAAGGCTTTTTTAAGACGGCAATTCATTGATTTAGTTACACAATAACAGAAACGTGGATTTCTGGTCATTCATATTAGCTACATTTGACTTAAATTGATCATTGTGGTCAGCATACATGGGGATACTCTTAAATCAAGGGCCATAACTCATAGTCCAAATGTGGTATTTTCTTGGAAACATCAGAAACGTGTTCAGTGGTCCTTAAGGTACATTGTGGATCCACTTAGATTAAGTCCTGGAGGGGGGGGGGGTGCATGGTGACCATGCTCTGCTTGGCAACGAATTGAAACAAAACCATGCCTTTGTGTTACATGTTCCAGAGTGGACAGTACACAGACATCACCGACCCCACCATCACCATTGACAATAGCACTGGTGTCTGGGCTGGCCGGTGTGATTTTCCTGACAAACCTCTGTCTTCTGACCCTGGCACCTACACCTACAGGGGTGACTGTCTCTCCTGGTCAGACAGAGAAGAATGACAGCAGTGTGGTTGTAGGTGAGTGATTTCACACTTACACACACACACACACACACACACACACACACACACACACACACACACACACACACACACACATACACGCGCGCGCGCGTGCACACATACACACACACACACACACACACACACACACACACACACACACACACACACACACACACACACACACACACACACACACACACACACACACACACACACACACACATGGAGTCATTTCGCATGCTTTCGTCTCTCTGGAGTCATTTCGTATGCTTTCGATTCCTCTTTCTCTGATTCCTTTGGTTTTTTTGTTTGTTTGTTTGTTTGTTTTTTTTTTGCTTCTTCACAGCCTATTGACCCAGACCCACCTCAGTCAACCGCTGTTGCACATTGTCCCTCTTACCTTTCCCCATTTCCTACACACAACTTTATGTTCATGATGTTCTCAAAGGATCATCATATAGATGGAGTCATTTAAAGTCATGGGCATCCAAATCAAATCAGTTTTTCAGGGTGTTTCACATCTTTGGCCTTGCTTTATAGTCATACCTTTAAACACATGCAGTTGTAAGTGTCAGCAAGTATTGATTAACTCTTGGGAATCCAATGTTCGTAGGTCTGAGGATTAGCAAAGATGCTGAATGCTTTGTCAAAAAGTGAGTTAATCAGCAAGATGTTTTAGGAGTGACTGCATTTGTGGTTTAAAAAGTATATATAAGGACTCCACTGAACAATGTAGACAAACAAATCACAAGACAAAACGTGTATAGACAAAACGTGTATTCAGGCAAGATACACAACAGACAGGATAACAAAAATGAACAAGCAATCACATATCTTCATGCAATTCGGTGCAAGATGGGCATTGATAAGTGATTGCTCATCCATGTTCATTGTCCTGAGTGTTGTGTTTCCTGCCTGAAGAAGACCTCAGAGATCAAAGCGTGTCATGTTTTGTCCTGTGATTGATTTGTCTACGTTGTTCAGCGGAATCCTTATCAATACTTTAAAAAAATGTGTAGATTTCCACCTGCCGTCGCCTCACTTTGCAACCAGATGTGCATTTGTGGTGTTGAGGCAGGTTGTGCACATCTTGTGCTGAATGCAGCCAGAAATGGGCCACCAGTGCTGGAACTGCAGGAGAGACATAGCCCCCACCCCCACTCCACCCCCTCCCTCCTCTGGAATTGAGGTCTGGATCATCTATAGCCTATCAAGAAATTAATGAGGACTGGCATGAAGACTGCCACAGTTACTTCATCTTGAAATAAAATAGAGTACAGACATGAATAGCAGATGCTTAGTTAGGAAGGGACTTCTTGACGCCATTTCCCAAAACTACATAGTGCTCTATCTTCAGTTTTCTTGCAGACCTGTTTCGCTTGGAGACGTCAAGATGTTAAGTGAACAAACACTACAGAGTGTTCACAGAGGGATGGAAACAAAACATATCATTGCTTGGAGAAGTTAAGATGGTAAGTGAACAGACTCTACAGAGTGTTCACAGAGGGATGGAAAAAAAACATATCATTGCTGGGAGAAGTCAGGATGGTAAGTGAACAGACACTACTAGTGAGTGTTCACAGAGGGATGGAAACAGAGGGATGGAAACAAAACATATCATTGGCTTGCAAGATCAGCAGAGTGACGTGCTTCTTGTCAGGCATTTCAAGAACTTTGGCAAGCTTAGACTCAGTTTTTGTGTCGTTTATCCAAGTTTGAATTTTATTTTATCAGGTTAGAGACGTGTTAATGTCTTTTTGGTATGTTCAACAAGAGAACTTCTCAAGGATCAACATTGTGAGTTTTTACTTTAAAGATGTTTACAATGCCACACATCCCTCCTTTGGGGATATGGAATATGTACCAATGGATTTATTTCTCTCTCTTTCTCTCTCTCTCTCTCTCTCTCTCTCTCTCTCTCTCTCTCTCTCTCTCTCTCTCTCTCTCTCTCTCTCTCTCTCTCTCTCTCTCTCTCCTCTCTCTCTCTCTCTCATCTCTTAAGTTTTTCTTTCCCTCTGTATGCATACGCATGCGTGCATGTGCATGCATGTGTGCATGCATGTGTGTGTGTGTGTGTGTGTGTGTGTGTGTGTGTGTGTGTGTGTGTGTGTGTGTGTGTGTGTGTGTGTGTGTGTGTGTGTGTGTGTGTGTGTGTGTGTGTGTGATATCTCACGGATTCCTGTGTGTTTCAGAGACCCCAGCCATCTCCAGCAGTAACTGTAAACCCCAGCACTGGCTATGTGGCGGGAGAACGGAGAAGTGACCTGTACATGTAACGCCAAACGTGGGTCAGCCAGCGGGACGACTGCGATGGTTCATGGAAAGTACCACTGGCACTACGGCCATTGAGGATGGCCAGTATGGTGACGGCACTCTGACAGTGAGGCAGACAGTGAACAGAAATCATCACGGTAATAACTGCGGTGTGAGGTCGACTGGATCACTGACATCACAGGATCAAACTTCACACTGCAAGTCACATGTAAGTAGTTTGAGTATCAGTCACTGTGTTTGAATGTTGTTTACAGTGTCTGCAGTGAGGAGTGACAATGAAGGAAGTAATGGGAGTGAGTGAAGGAATTGATGACTGCAGGGTGGAACTAAAAGTACAGGGGCAATAACACGCACCACTTAGACAGCAGAGACAGAAAGAAGTCAAAGCAGATCGAAAAAAAAAAAAAAAGCACGTGTAGTGTAGTGATTAGCATCACCGGCTGGGAGGTTGAGGGTTCGATTCCCATGTGTGTGGAGTTGTTTAGCCCTAGAGGTTTCAGTTCTGTGTTCAGTGAGCTGGAGGCTCCAGTGGGAAAGCTTGAAAAACACACAGCTGACTTTCTGTTGGTGGTCACACTGTCTGACACTGCACACAGCTGACTGTCTGTTGGTGGTCACACTGTCTCACACTGCACACAGCTGACTCTCTGTTGGTGGTCACATTGTCTCACACTGCACACAGCTGACTCTCTGTTGGTGGTCACATTGTCTCACACTGCACACAGCTGACTGTCTGTTGGTGGTCACACTGTCTCACACTGCACATGGCTGTCTCTCTCCAGCGTGGTTGAGGCCAGGTCATTTGATGAATGGAGGCACACAGAGCACAGCCCTTCATGTAGTCTCAGACCAGACTGGAACTTCACAGCATCAGCTCCATCGTCGTTACTGACCTCCACAGAAGAATTCTATGCTCTGGAAGCACTGCATGGTGTCTGCTGATGGGGTAGTGTGGAGGGGAGGGAGTGAGGGAGTGGTTAATGGTGGGAGGGGGGGGGGTCTAAGGACTTAGTTTCAGCCTGTGAGTCGGCTGTGATAACAATGATTATTTATGGCGCTTAATCTTACATAAACCCTGACTCTTACAAATAGAGAAAAGGATTACAGAAAGCTTTAGTAACACCAAGAAGAACATGAGTATTGCAACGAGTACAATGCACCTACAATACAAACAGGAGTGCATTATTATTGACATACAGTCATGCACACATGAACACACACACACACACACACACACACACACACACACACACACACACACACACACACACACACACAACCACACAACCACGCACACACAACACACGATCCCCCACACACTGTCTCACAACAGCACGCACACGTACACACAGTTTTGCACTATTAACACCTTGAATAGTGTTGAATGCAGTTGTCCAGTGATGATGTTGATCTGCTGATCACTCCCAGTAGGCCGTGGCGCTGGGACCGCTAGGAGAAATTTGTGTGGAGGTTAGCCTGGAAGAGCTGGAATGAGTGAGTGGGATAGGGAGTCACGCACATAAGGTGGGAAAGGGGTGAGGGACAGGGGGAGGGGTGTAATAAGGGGGGTAGTGGAGGAGCAGAGTGGATGAGATGGAAGTGGGTTGAGATGAGACAGCAAAAAAAAAAAAAAAAAAAATGAAAGAAAGAAAACAAAGAAAAAGGAACCTGAAACAAGTTGAATGACATGAAGAGCACAAACAAAGTGAGATGTGATATAAGTTGCCATAAACATAATGTCCCCCTAGTCAGCTGGCTGGTGGGACGCTATGATGGAGTTGAACCTGAGGACAGTGGTTGCCATGTATCTTAGAACATACTGGATTCTGAAGAAGACCGTTTTGCTCGGCACAAGTGACTGTCAGTTAGGGTCGCTAGGCCCCCTAAACAGAGGAAAGTGAGAAAGTAAAGAGTTTGAAGTTTTCTTGTAGGGTTAGTAAGTTACGGTATTTGACCAACCACTCTAGCGAAGTAGTCAGCGTCGTGGGCTCCCGGCTGGGAGGTCATAGGTTCGATTCCCATCAGAGCCATGTGACATTTTTCTGCCTCGACCGGCTCTCACTCACTCACACACACACACACACACACACACACACACACACACACACACACACACACAACACACACACCCCTTGCTTAATATTCCATCATTATTCTAGGGTCAGCAGAGAATTCACATATGAATTATTATTACACATTAACCCGAAGAAATTCTCTCTCTCTCTCTCTCTCTCTCTCTCTCTCTCTCTCTCTCTCTCTCTCTCTCTCTCTCTCACACACACACACACACACACACACACACACACATCATACCACCAATCCCCTCTCCCTCCTCCACCCCCCCCCCCCCCCCCCCCCCCCCCCCCCCCCCCCCCCCCCCTTTTTACAGCAACTGTTAAACCATCCCTTTCTCCTGTAAATAATGCTCACTTCTTTCTTCTTTGCGCTTTCCTCTTGATTACTTCTCACTGTTTTGAGTTTTACTTCTGTCTCGGGTTTGCTCTCTTCTCTTCTTCATTCCTTACTTTTCTCCCTATGAAGAAGGGCCTAGGCCCGAAACGTCGGGAAATCCAACCTCATCTTTTAGGACCAGCAACCGCATTCAGGTCAGATTGACCTTTTTTCCTCCTATTTGAAGTCCTGCAGTCAAGATTTCCTCTACTACTACTACTACTACTACTACTACTACTACTACTACTACTACTAATTGATTGGGAAAAGAAAAAGCAATCTACTTTAATTCTCCCAAACCAAATCTGGACACAGTGAAAAGTCACCAGTTTGTCATGAGCTACTATGTTGACAGGGTAAAACTTGCGACTAAAGCAGTTTATAAACAGGAAGGGGGGGGGGGGGGGGGTTATCACTGTCCTTTGTCGTGATGACAAGGGGCTGTGGATGGCTTGTGCTTTGCTTTGCTCATCCATTTTGCTGTTGGAACTCGCCGCTTCCCTGCCCTGACGTGGGTCACACTGGGTGGTCTCCCCCTCCAGAATCAGTCACCGTGTCACTTCGATCCCTGACCGCAGCTGATGGAGGGGACACTAAGGTGCAAGGTCTGCTGACACACAGGGCCACGCATCTGTAGACCTCCCCTGGACCCCGCCCTTCTGTAACCTGGACCCCGCCTTTCTGTCACCACTCATCATGAAGAGGACGCAGATTGAAACAAACAAACAAACGAACGAACAGCAAAAAAAAAAAAAAAAATGTCTAGGTAGAACTTATGAATGCCACCGTCTTCCAAAATGTCAACACGAGTAGTTATCAGATTCAACAAAAATCGTGTCTTTGCAAAACCTTGTA
>JADBJO010003337.1:0-20000 GCA_016801955.1 Conus betulinus | reverse complement strand
TTGTCTGCTCTGCTGTTCACCAGATGATGCTGACGAGACGAAAGGAAAGCTATTGTAGGACTGACAGAGAACGCTTTACCTGGTGAAAGTATTGGCTGCTACTGCCTGCTTATGACACTGCTTTTGTTTGGCTGACGTGGAGGCAACTATGAAAAGAAGAAAAAAAAGAAAGAAAAGGAAATCTCTGAGACGAGTTCCTCTGTTTTAAACCATACATATTGTTCACGCAGAGAAAATCTGCATTTGAGTCAAATCATGGTCATAGTCCAGTCAGTCTGTATGAGAGGAAGAAAGAAAAAAGCACTGTGATTTTGGTGATGGATTTTTTGTTAAGAAAAATAGGGGGGGGGGGGGGGGGGGGGGGTCTGAGTGGGGGGTGGGGAGTTTTTTCAGCGCGGATTTGGAAAAGAAAAATGTTTTTCCCCAGTGACATTGGCTTTCATTTCTCCTGTCACTCTGGTTGACTTAACAAACATAACAGTACCTTCTGCACTTGCCTTGCTTCCATTGCTAAATATAGCCTCTGCCTCTCCCCTCCCACAGAGATGTGTTCCCCTTCATTGCTAAATATAGCCTCTCCCGCTCCCCACAGACAGGTGTTCCCCTTCATTGCTAAATATAGCCTCTCCCGCTCCCCACAGACAGGTGTTCCCCTTCATTGCTAAATATAGCCTCTCCCCTCCCCACAGAAAGGTGTTCCCCTTCATTGCTAAATATAGCCTCTCCCCTCCCCACAGAAAGACGTTCCCCTTCATTGCTAAATATAGCCTCTCCCACTCCCCACAGAAAGGTGTTCCCCTTCATTGCTAAATATAGTCTCTCCTGCCCCCCCACAGAAACATGTTCCCCTTCATTGCTAAATATAGCCCCTCCCACTCCCCACAGAAAGGTGTTCCCCTTCATTGCTAAATATAGCCTCTCCCCCACTCCCCACAGAAAGGTGTTCCCCTTCATTGCTAAATATAGCCTCTCCCACTCCCCACAGAAAGGTGTTCCCCTTCATTGCTAAATATAGCCTCTCCCCTCCCCCACAGACAGGTGTTCCCCTTCATTGCTAAATATAGCCTCTCCCCTCCCCACAGAAGGTGTTCCCCTTCATTGCTAAATATAGCCTCTCCTGCTCCCCACAGAAAGGTGTTCCCCTTCATTGCTAAATATAGCCTCTCCTGCTGCCCACAGAAAGGTGTTCCCCTTCATTGCTAAATATAGCCTCTCCCCTCCCCACAGAAAGGTGATCCCCTTCATTGCTAAATATAGTCTCTCCTGCTCCCCACAGAAAGGTGTTCCCCTTCATGCCTTCTCCTCAGCTTTTTTGTAGGTGTGTATTATTCAGTGCTGGTCATGGCCTTAGCCCCATGTTGATTGACATTGGGGGGGGGGGGGGGGGGGAGGCCTATCACACCTGCCTCCCACACACTTCCCTTTCACTCTCATACATGGACAACTGACAAGCTGATGTGTTGGCAGTCACAGTGTCTTTTCTACGGGGACTTTATTTATGACGTCACTCCCATGGTGACGTCTTGCCAGAGGCCTGACTGAAAGAATCAGTGTCACTGTGGGTGGTTGGTAGCTGCTGATATGAATAAAGCATTTTGTGAGTTCATGCAATGACTGTAGTGACCTACTGCGAAGGTTTTTTTTCTCTTTCTTTCTTATCGGGCACTGGCTTACATTGTTAGTTTCAAAGTGAGGTGAATGAAGATGGAAACTGAAACCAACCATACAAAGTAATTATAGTAAAAACAGACAGACAGCAGGGACAACAAACTACAAGACAAAATGCGACGCATTTCAACCTCTTAGGTCTTCTTCGGGCAAGATAAACAACATTCAGGACAATGAAAATGAAAAACGAGCAATCACTTCTCTTCTGGAATTTGACACAAGATGGGTGTTGAACGAGAAGATAAGTGATTGTTTCTTCTTCTTTCATTGTCCTGAATGTTGTTTATTTTTCCTGAAAAAGACAAAAGAGATCAAAACGTGTCATGTTTTTGTTTGTAATTTGTTTGCCCCTGTTGTCTGTCAGATTTACTGTAATTACTTTTCAAACTGACTTTAATTAGTTTTTCATTGTATTTTTTTTCTGTCCCAACCTCTGCGCCACCTCAGAGCAGTGCACCCACGCCGCTCATCCCGATACCCCGTCCACAGCCACCCGGTCGGGCCCGCCGCAGTCCCGGCACCGGCAATCCACAGGGAGCAGTCAATATCAAGTCAAGAGGCAACCCACCGGAGGAGACACTGCACTGCTGCTGAGTCACTTCGGTGGTGTTCAGTGGCGCCTGTTCTGATCTAACATACGCAGGACACCACCTACTAAGCCCCCTACTGACGACAATAATTGCTTGGACGCGGACCCGGCGTGAGTGAGAGCTCTCCCTCCGAGGGCGCCACCATGTCCGTCCAACGACAGCCCCCCATGGACTCGCCGGTACCGGTGACCCCGACGGAACCAAACCAAGGCCACAGACGTGGAGAGGACATCGAAACTGAGGTCACCATGAGAGCAGGGCATGAAGGGCCACAGAATTTGAGACTTTTTTTTTTTATGCTGATTGATGAGGATGAGGATGATTAAGATGATGTTACGGATTTCCATTTCGGTCTGAGACTACATGACAGGGCTGTACTCTACGCTTCCTTTCATAATATATCCCGGCGTCAACCAGGCCCGAGAAATACAGGCACCTGCAGTGTTGGTCAGGGAATTTGAGCAACAGTCTCAGAAACGCATCCATTAAGTGGAGGAAACTCGACTGTGTGGTCCCAGTCTTCCCAACTGAGTCCGCGGCAAACTCAACTCTGGGTAGGAGCCGGTCGGTACAGAAAAAAAAGCAATCCCTGTATAGGGTAAACTATCCGCTCTGAGGGATCTCGTGGGCCATATCTGGCCTGACAATGAACTGCTTGGAATTATGTGTGCATAATAAACAAAGGTGGTCCACGGTGAAATGGAATCGAGCCCAGATTCAAGGTTGTTTAAAAGAAAACAAGCTGTGGACCCTTGCATCCTGCAAGATAAGTTAAATGTGTGAGGAAACTACTTGGTTTTATTAGAATATGGAGTAAAAACATTGGGGCAAAGAGGCAGAGTATCAGTGATCAAAAATCCGACTTGAACTTGTGACATTTGCGGTTAACAAACAGGAGTGAAACAATATGTTCTGCATGCTTTGAACAACAAAGGTCCAAAGTCTCTGTTCCTGCTGAGCAGACTTCCCATCACCGACAGAAACGTTCACAGGAGTCTCCCTGTCTCAGTAACCAACACATAAACATTGTCATCAGCATTGCCAGGATCTTCACGGTCATACATCTCTCCCAGGCATACAGGCTAACCTTGGCCTTTCAGTGGGTGAGCACTCCTGCAAGTTGAACCGCAGAGCACACAAAGAAATATCTGTGTAGCATGGGAAAGGAACATGGGGGACCCTCACCTCAACAGCAGCAAACCAGGCAGTTGTCACCGGCACTGCCTCTGCCTGATCTTCCAGCCAGCCTGAGCCTGCCTTCAAGACACTTCAAGAAAGCCAGTAGTTGTAAATAAACCTGTCTAGCAGCCCTAGATACAGTGCAGTCATTACCAAATGTGGTGTACTAAATTGAAACTGGAAGCTAATTTTTGCTGTGGTAATTTATAATTTGACTGCTCGATCTTGAGTCCGAGACAAACTTCAACAGCCCTGGCCCCACCACGGTCAGTCTGTCCACGTGTACTGGCTACTGAAGTAAAATCCAACACTGACGCAGGTTCTACATGGTCTTCTGCATGACGTCCACCACTACTGCCACTTTCTAGAAGGGATAAAGACTCATCAGAATCCCTGTCGGCAGCTTGTCAAGTTCTAGCAGATGAAGAATTTCGTCTCTCGACGTCAGGCTTTTCAGTCCATTTTTATTTCAAAAATCATCCAAAACACCTGCCTTCTCAAACTTCACGTTCCCAACCAGTACTAACGTTAACAAGGGAACCAACTCAATTGCCACCAAAAGTGCCTCCAGTTAAAGCAAACAGTTATGCCTAACACGACTGCTACGAGTATACCTATAGTTAGTTAAGGATGAGTTAAAGAACACATCCAAGACAGGTGCAGGGTATAATGGACGACAGGGGGCCAGGTGCAATGTTTTCAAAACAGCATCCAGTGCAGCTGATTTTTGATGGAATTTCAGAAACCACAGAACAAGGATCAAAGATTTAAAATTAAAAAAATATATAAAAAAAAAACCAAAACATCAGTGGTTGGGAAGTCGTTTTGATAAAATGCAGCTCCATTGGTGTCGAGAAAGAGCACGGTGATCACATTGGTGATCCACATTGGTGATCCACATTGGTGATTCACATTGGTGATCCACATTGGTGATCCACATTGGTGATCCACATCAAGCAGTGGATCCAGGATCGGTCTGGTCCTGGTAGGTCTGAACTGTCACAGAAGTCTGTCAGTTGTACCTGTTTTCTAGGCATGGAAGCACAACCTGCAAAACCACCTGTTAAAGACTGTTAACTCGGCAAGCTATACATGCTTACCTGGACTGGACAGATGAACCACACGTGTGTGTGTGTGTGTGTGTGTGTGTGTGTGTGTGTGTGTGTGTGTGTGTGTGTGTGTGTGTGTGTGTGTGTGTGATAACCCAGCTTCATTTGTTTTTGTTTGATTTTTGCATTCCCTGAATTTCAGAGCCACACGTCTGTTTCAGGTAAGTCTCAGGACGGTGGGGTTTGTAGCGAGAGAAAAGGTGCACTTCCTTTTCCTTCCATATATCAACTGAAACATGGGGCCTTTCTTGTAGTGTGACGTTTCCAATATTGTCATTGTTCACAGTCTTACTTTTGTAGTGTGCTTGTTCTTACATTGTTCCTTCGAGCATATTCTTTTTTTTTCCCCAGATGGACCAAACATCACCATAAGTCCTGCAGCTGGCAATGAATGTACTATGACGTCAGACAGAACCTCCTGCTCCGTCGTTGAGGGGAAACGAGTTCACCTGCAGTGTGAGGTCGACAGCATCCCCAGTCCAAAGGATTGCATCTGGAGTGTGTCCTATCTGGGTCAGACATTGACCTTGACAGCGGACCTGACCTTGACATTGTGTCAGTCAACATGAATCACAGTGGGGTGTACCAGATCCAGGTGGAGACAACAAAACCTGAAAACAATGATGATCGTCTGCCCCTGAGGGCGCACAGGAATCTGACGGTTCTTGTCAATTGTGAGTCTGTCTCTCTGTCTGTCTGTCTGTCTCTTTTTGTCTGTCTGTCTCAGTCCGTGTGTGTGTGTGTGTGTGTGTGTGTGTGTGTGTGTGTGTGTGTGTGTGTGTGCGTGCGTGCGTGCGTGCGTGTGTGTGTGTGTGTGTGTGTGTGTGTGTGTGTGTGTGTGTGTGTTTAAATGTCTATGTCTATGCTCACAATTTTGTTTTAACTTGCATGAAAAGTTTGAAAAGGACAATGCTTCATGACATATTTGTAATGAAATAACGTTCTTCTGCCGAGTCTTAATGTTTTCTCGTCAGCTACTAATTCCACCTGAGGGTAAAAGCAGCCAAACGTCCATGACTGATCAGCAAAAGTCGAAAGAAAAAAAAGCAAATTCATTTCACTGTTCAGATACTGCATACCGATCGGTTTCTTTATTGACTTATAAAATGCTTACGAAGCAGTTCAAATCCATTTTCAGCTAATTTCAAATATCAATGTTAGCGCATCGACAAAACAACGTGGGACAAACGAATCACAAGACGAAACACGACGCGTTTCGTCCTTTTAGGTCTTCTTCAGGCAAGATACAAAACACCAGGACAACGAAAATGAACGAGGAATCACTTATCTTGATTAAAATGGCCGTTAGACAACCCATTAGTGTTCGTTTCTTTGTTGAATCAAAGATCATTTAAATGCAACTTATAAAAACAATAATAATAATAATAATGATAATAATAAATGAAAATTTTTGAAGAAATTGGTGTCTACAACACATATACTAAAAAAAAATGTGTGCACAGAGCTGTGTGCAGATGTAACGAAACAAACAGCCATCAGTCGCAGAAGACCAAACTAACGCTGATGAATGGAAAATATCCCTGAAATTACACGACTGCCATGAAATGAATAACATGCATCTTCTCTTGATCAATTTTTTCTGTCTGTTGTTGTTGTTGTGTTGTTGTTGTTGTTGTTGTTGTTGTTGTTGTTTGCTCTTTGTTCTTTTGTTTTTCTGGACTTTTTCAAATGAAAGTCTACTGATTTTATTTTTGATTAAAAAGATGCTTCAACAAAGTCCAGACACCCTCTCACCGTTTGGAAAACTCCAGTCTGTCTTTTATCCCCCTCTGTCAGTTGGCTAGACGTCCAACACAAAGAGACGACGGTACCAGAGGTCATTATGAATTAATTTTGGTGTCCAAAGATAAGCTCAGCAGATACAAGCATCCAGTTGAGTCAGAAACGCCAGAACGAAGACAAAACGATGTTGATGACGACTGTCAAGATGTGAGTGGAACCTGCAGGAATACATCTCCCCCCTCCACCCACTGCCCCGCTGCACCTCCGTAGGTCTGAAAATCAAATGTTACAGGAGACACAAGAAACCTGATTATTTATCCCCTCAAGGTATACTGCAAGCTGAGTTACGGTGCAAGTATTTGGATAACAGCATGTTTGTTTTTAGGATAATGTGATTGGGACTTGGTATGTTATGGGCCTTGGCCTGCTTTTATAGTATATAAGAAATCTCCAAAATGCAAAAACAAAATCGTGTTTATGGCAGCTGTATTTCCAGGCAGCGATAGAACAAAAGTGTCACATAAGTGTGAGTAAATGTACTGAGTAGGGTTGTAGAGCTATTGCCTCAAAGTGCAGGCAACTCATGGACCCTTAGGGTGAGACGATGAGTAAATCTACTGAGTAGGGTTGTAGAGCTATTGCCTCAAAGTGCAGGCAACACATGGACCCTTAGGGTGGGACGATGAGTAAATCTACTGAGTAGGGTTGTAGAGCTATTGCCTCAAAGTGCAGGCAACACATGGACCCTTAGGGTGGGACGATGAGTAAATCTACTGAGTAGGGTTGTAGAGCTATTGCCTCAAAGTGCAGGCAACACATGGACCCTTAGGGTGGGACGATGAAGGGCAGAGAGAGGAGGACAACATGGGGGGGGGGGGGGGGTGGAGAGAAAAGGTGGCTGAAGGGTTGGAGAGGAAGAATGGGGAGAATGTGATTAAATGTCACCAACACACTGCTCCACTGCTGATATTTTTTCTGTTTTTTTTTTTTTTTTTTTTCAGCTACGAGAGATGATGGTGGTGGTGGTATCAACGCCGTAGCCATTGGAGCAGGAATAGCTGCAGCTGTTCTTGTCATTGTCGTGGTTGCCGTGGTGGTCTTTCTCATCCGACGAAAACGTAGTAAGTGGAATTGTCAACACTGTTAAACTTAACAGCCAAATACAAAAATCGAATGAGTCCAGTTGCACATTCATAATTGTATGGTGATACTCTATGCGTGCATTTTGGGTATGTGGGGTTGATGATACTTTGTGGTGTGGGAGGGTGGGGTGCATGTGAGAAAAAAAAAGAAAGGGGCTTTTGTACTTTTATTGCCGTCAGCTAAGCAAGCTGTTGAGGCAAAGGGGGGAAGGGGGAGCAGAGAGAGGGGTACAAACATGATTGGCACTATTAATATCGTTGAAGTATAAGCATTTGCAAAATGATGACATTGACAAAAATAACAGAACGTTAAGGTTTGAAATATTCCTCACATTGTTACTGTGTTACAGACATTTTATCATGTAGGCTAACAAGCACACTAACATTCTTTTCCAATTGGAAGAATCCCCTTCACCCCCTGTTTCTCCTGCCCTGCCACACCAACACTTCAGTCCACACACAGACAGTTCTCTCCTGCCACACACACACTTCAGTCCACACAGACAGTTCTCTCCTGCCCTGCCACACCAACACTTCAGTGCACACAGACAGTTCTCTCCTGCCACACCAACACTTCAGTTCACACAGACAGTTCTCTCTCCTGCCCTGCCACACCAACACTTCAGTCCATACAGACAGTTCTCTCCTGCCCTGCCACACCAACACTTCAGTCCACACAGACAGTTCTCTCCTGCCACCACACCAACACTTCAGTCCACACAGACAGTTTCTCTCCTGCCACTGCCACCAACACTTCAGTCCACACAGACAGTTCTCTCCTGCCCTGCCATACCAACACTTCAGTCCACACAGACAGTTCTCTCCTGCCCTGCCACACCAACACTTCAGTCCACACAGACAGTTCTCTCCTGCCCTGCCACACCAACACTTCAGTCCACACAGACAGTTCTCTCCTGCCCTGCCACACCAACACTTCAGTCCACACAGACAGTTTCTCTCTCCTGCCACACCAACACTTCAGTCCACACAGACAGTTCTCTCCTGCCCTGCCACACCGACACTTCAGTCCACACAGACAGTTCTCTCCTGCCCACACCAACACTTCAGTCCACACAGACAGTTCTCTCCTCCTGCCACACCAACACTTCAGTCCACACAGACAGTTTCTCTCCTGCCACACCGACACTTCAGTCTCTGCAGACAGTTCTCTCCTGCCCTGCCACACCAACACTTCAGTCCACACAGACAGTTCTCTCTCCTGCCACACCAACACTTCAGTCTCACACAGACAGTTTCTCCTGCCCTGCCACACCAACACTTCAGTCCACACAGACAGTTCTCTCCTCCTGCCACACCGACACTTCAGTCTCTGCAGACAGTTTCTCTCCTGCCCCCCCCACACCAACACTTCAGTCCACACAGACAGTTCTCTCCTGCCCTGCCACACCAACACTTCAGTCCACACAGACAGTTCTCTCCTGCCCTGCCACACCAACACTTCAGTCCACACAGACAGTTCTCTCCTGCCCTGCACACCAACACTTCAGTCCACACAGACAGTTCTCTCCTGCCCTGCCACACCACACACTTCAGTCCTCTGCAGACAGTTCTCTCCTCCTGCCACACCAACACTTCAGTCCACACAGACAGTTCTCTCCTGCCACACACACCAACACTTCAGTCTACACAGACAGTTCTCTCCTGCCCCTGCCACCCAACACTTCAGTCCACACAGACAGTTCTCTCCTGCCCTGCCACACCAACACTTCAGTCTACACAGACAGTTCTCTCTCTCCTGCCACACCGACACCAACACTTCAGTCTCACACAGACAGTTCTCTCTCCTGCCACACCAACACTTCAGTCCACACAGACAGTTCTCTCCTGCCCTGCCCTGCCACACCAACACTTTCATCTCACAGACAGTTCTCTCCTGCCCCCCACACCAACACTTCAGTCCACACAGACAGTTCTCTCTCCTGCCCTGCCACACCAACACTTCAGTCCACACAGACAGTTCTCTCCTGCCCTGCCACACCAACACTTCAGTCCACACAGACAGTTCTCTCCGCCCTGCCACACCAACACTTCAGTCCACACAGACAGTTCTCTCCTCCTGCCACACCAACACTTCAGTCCACACAGACAGTTCTCTCCTGCCCTGCCACACCAACACTTCAGTCCACACAGACAGTTCTCTCCTGCCCTGCCACACCAACACTTCAGTCCACACAGACAGTTCTCTCCTGCCCACACCGACACTTCAGTCCTCTGACAGACAGTTCTCTGCCCTGCCACACAACACTTCAGTCCACACAGACAGTTTCTCCTCCACACAGACACTTCTCTCCACACAGACAGTTCTCTCCTGCCACACCAACACACTTCAGTCCACACAGACGACACTTCTGCCACACCAACACTTCAGTCCAGACAGACAGTCTCTCCTGCCCTGCACACCACCAACACTTCAGTCCACACAGACAGTTCTCTCCTGCCCTGCCACACCAACACTTCAGTCCACACAGACAGTTCTCTCCTGCCCTGCCACACCAACACTTCAGTCCACACAGACAGTTCTCTCTCCTCCTGCCACACCAACACTTCAGTCCACACAGACAGTTCTCTCCTGCCCTGCCACACCAACACTTCAGTCCACACAGACAGTCTCCTGCTCCTGCCACACCAACACTTCAGTCCACACAGACAGTTCTCTCCTGCCCTGCCACACCAACACTTCAGTCCACACAGACAGTTCTCTCCTGCCACACCATCACTTCAGTCCACACAGACAGTTCTCTCCTGCCCTGTCACACCAACACTTCAGTCTCAGTCTCAACAGGCAGTACCCATTTCTGTCTCACACCTTATACATGTCATTGCAAACAGGAAACACAAATTCACGTGCACCTGTTTCTATAGTAAACCTCCCCCCACCTCATCTCCATCTCCTACTTCAACCGCCCCTCTCCCTCTCCTTCTTTTTACTTGTTTCCTTCCCTCTCTCTTCCCATACACACATACCCATGTTCACATGCACGTCCGCATGTCAGCATGCAGGTATACCTTCTGCAACCATGCAGACGCACATGACAGAGTTTGAAAACTGTTAATTTTGTGGTGACCATCAGTTCTATTGATACTGAATGGCCACCATTGCCTGATACTTTCAGGAAATCAGTGAGACTTCTTGTCATCCATGTAACAAAGAAGGACCTTGGACTGCACACTGAAAGTAAACAATAATGATTCATCTTTACCAACTGCAGATGACACTATCATGCACATTCCACACCGGCAGGCATTTAATCAGCAAAGTGTCATGTACCACATGCTTTTTTTATGCTGATGCATGAAGTTGTGTGATACTCCACATGCGTGACACACGTGAGCTTAAGAAATACATTGGGGAGTGCTGCGACTACCTGCGTTCGTTGTAGCAACGTGGATGGCAAAGGAAGTACTAGGGCCATTTCATGGCATCATGCCACTATCAAGGGG
Source organism: Conus betulinus (assembly GCA_016801955.1). NCBI lineage: Eukaryota > Metazoa > Mollusca > Gastropoda > Neogastropoda > Conidae > Conus > Conus betulinus. Next base: position 9,107 of record JADBJO010003337.1, on the reverse strand, counting down.
AAGAACTGGGGAGGATGGTGTCAACATGCACTGCAGTGAAGTCCACATTCTGTATAACAGTGTTGTCAGGGTCACGTCTTTTCATCTTTTTGCCATGCACCCAAGTCAGCCAGACAGAGGGAGGGAAGGTAGTGAGAGGAACAGAAGGTTGAGAGGGCCAAGACTGACGTCGTAAAATAATATAAAACCGTGAGCAGTGTGTGTGTTGTGTGTGTGTGCGTGTGTGTGTGTGTTTGAGAGAGAGAGAGAGAGAGAGAGAGAGAGAGAGAGAGAGAGAGAGAGAGAGAGAGAGAGAGAGAGAGGGAGAGAGGGGCACAGAGAGAGAGAGAGAGGACAGACTGGAAAGAGGAAAGAGTGGAGAGTTGGATGTTGCTTGGTATGTCGACTCGTTTTGGTTAGAAAAGTAACAAAGAAATGTTAGTATTTGTGCCTCTTAAATAAACAGTTGTTGCTGAAATTCTAGGACAGCTACACTGGATCAGCAGAAAAATGACAACAACACCTGAAACTGCCACAGTTAGAGCGAAAGAGCAGTCTGAGGCTTAAGTTAAAAAGACAGTTTGAAAAATGGACAATTGCCTATCAGTGCATGGTTTGATATAAAACACCCAATTGAATTGTGAGTCAAAGTAATTTTACATCCAAAGTACTGGACATTTGTAATGTGGAGCATTACTCAGAACTGAAGAATTTTAAATGGAGGTAGAGAGTGAAGAACTTGGAGCAAATCATACTGGCAGGAACTGCCAATAAATGGAATGGATGTGTGTGTGTGTGTGTGTGTGTGTGTGTGTGTGTGTGTGTGTGTGTGTGTGTGTGTGTGTGTGTGTGTTTGCCTTTCAATCATTACTCTTTTAAATGATATATCAAAGAGTTATGCTTAAAAAATAGTTAGCCCCAACACTGATGTATGGGAATGGCTAGCAATGTTCAGTTTTCTGCATTTTAGGTCTTTTCTTATGAGGGGATACACTGATGTGTTTCTCTTTCTTTTTCTTTTTTTTTCTCTGTTGCTGTGTGTATGTGTGTATATAAAATGTATATGATTATGAAAGACAACAATCATTCTTTTATTTTGCAGGAAACAGGAGAATGAGAAGAAAGGTAAATGATATGATTGATTTTCTATGTCTGTTTTTTTTTTTACTTTTAACCTGTTTACACATCCTATCCCTTCTCCAAACAACCACCTCCCCTATCCCCCGCCCCATCCACACCCCACTTTCAGACTTCCATTCCATCCCTTCCCCCCACCCTCCTCTATTGCCGTCTCCCTTGCTGACCCCTCAAGCCTTACAGGTGCAATTTTCTGTCTAGTCTTCCCTTCTTGTGACTAGCCTCCTTTTTTCTCTCACCTATATCCTTATTCTTATAGCAGCTTGCAACAGGTATGTCTGTGGGCTTTTTTTGTTTGTTGTATATGTTTTAAGAGAGCACATGTGCATACATATGTTTGTGCATATGTGTGCGCACGTGTGAGATATATATGCATGTGTGTGTGTGTGTGTGTGTGTGTGTGTGTGTGTGTGTGTGTGTGTGTGTGTGTGTGTGTGTGTGCATTCTAGATGGAGAGACTACACACCTTCAAGATGAAAATAATCATCCAAGATGGCAGTGCATAGACGAAAGGTGACATCAAAAGAGGAAAAAGATCAAGACAGATAGAACACACAAATATACAGTGAAAAGAGTAATTGAAGTGGATGCGCCGGTGTAAAACAAATATGTAAAACGAGGCTGCATAAGCCTAGGTGCAGGGGGGGTGGGGGGGGGGGGGGGGGCAGAGAGACAGAGACGGACACAAATACAGACAGACAGATCAGTGTATGAGGAGTGTGTGTTTTTACCGCTAACTGAGAGTTTCACAACCACAAACAGTGACCTGAAGGCACCTGCAAACCAGGAAATACTGTTACAGTTCAGAATCAAGAGACCCTGCTTTTGCTTCGAGGACTGGTGGAAGAAGCACACATGCCTGCCTCTGTGTGTGTATAAGAGTGAGTGTGTGTGTGTGCGTGCGTGTGTGTTTGCAGGACAAATGCTCATCAGAAAAATGCATAACTACATAACTGAGATGTTGATGTTTCAGTTCATCGAAGCAAGACAGGGGCAGAGCACAGAATGCACACACACCCCGTGCCAGCTGCTTCCCCTGTGTCTGATGACTATGAGCTGATGGAAGATCAATCGCCCCGTCATGTTATGAGTATGTTTATGGATTGCCAAATGTTACTACTGTCTGTCTGTCTCATTCTCTCTCTCTCTCTCTCTCTCTCTCTCTCTCTCCTCTCTCTCTCTCTCTCTCTCTCTCCTCTCTCTCTCGTCTCCTCTGTCTGTCTGTCTGTCTGTCCCCTCCCCCCCCCCTCTCTCTCTCTCTCCTCTCTCTCTCTCTCTCTCTCTCTCTCTCTCTCTCTCTCCTCTCTCTCGACTATATTACTTTGGAGAAGCATACACAAATGTATGCAGTGGAAGCATGCATTCACTTAGAACCTGCTAACATATCCACACACACACACACACACACACACACACACACACACACACCACACACACACACACTTACACACGTACATACATGCATAAATATACTTACTTACTTACCTTCTTACTATTTCGTCCTTCCTTCCTTCCTTCCTTTTTTCCTCACTTACTCACTTATTCATTTTCCTTACTTCCTTTCTCTGTTCCTTACTCACTTAATTACTTACTATCCCATTTACATATCCACACACACACACACACACACACACACACACACACACACACACACACACACATGGTAACACACATGTACACATGGACACATGCACAAACACACAGGCATGCATGCATGCACACATAGACACACTCGCATCACTTCACAGAGAGAAGCGTGAAAAAACGGGCAAAGCCTTCCTTTCATTAGGTAGAGTGGCATTGCTTGTGTATTTACGTTTGTTGTAAATATATGAGAGAGAGAAAGGCACTAAGATCAATCCTTTGCTCATCAGACATTCTTTGAATAAATCAACAGGCTTTGTGCCATTTTGGTTTAATGTGTGCGCGTGCATATTGTGTGTGTGTGTGTGTGTGTGTGTGTGTGTGTGTGGTATTTGTTTTCTGCAGACCCTCAGCCTCCCTCTGTGTACTCACCTCTGAGGACCAGTGACATTGGAGTGCCCTCTGTGTACACTGCCATTTCACAGTACAGAAACACAACGCCTACCGCCCATCAGGGTATGGACAACGAGTGTCTGTCTGTCTTCATGTATGTCTGTCTGTCCGTCCATCCATCTCTCTCTCTCCTCTCTCTCTCTCTCTCTCTCTCTCTCTCTCTATATATATATATATATATATATATATATATATATATATATGTGTTTGTGTGTGTGTGTGTGTGTGGTGTGTGTGTGTGTATACTGAACAGGTTGAGAAGTGGAGAAAAACAAGTGCAGGCTTACAATTCTTCTATCATTATGTTAAGTCTTGACCTGCAAATGTTTAAATGAAAGGAAAAAAAAGGGGGGGGGGGGGGGGGGGGGGGGGGGGGGGGACTGAGGAGAGAAAGTCAGGGAAATATATTATAAATGTTAATCCCTTCACTAGCAGCATATGGGAACCATCGTCATCCTCCCAGAAGACGGATCATTTCATACTGCCTGCTTCTAGGCCTTTCATCTGCTGGATCGAAACACATCTGGGAGACACGGCTGTTGGTGTCGGTGTTCCCTTGGCAACAGACGGATATACACCACAGTCTATAATTTGGTGGTGGTCTCACCACCAAGGACTAAAAAAAAAAAAAAGAATCCAACAGCACCCCAAAGCATCCAGTGAAGGGTATAAAAAGTTGGGGGGGGTAAAAAAAAAAAAATGGTAAGGAGTCACGGACGGCCTCCTCCCTTTCCCCATTCTGAGTGGTTCAACCAGGGAGAGGTGAAGTGAGCTGTCCGTGGCGCTTCTTTCCTTCCCCTTCCTTCCCCCAACCTCTCCCCAGCGTGCCGTGTCGCGCGTCGCAGCACGAGAAGTGTATGAATCATGTGTATCCAATCATTTAGGATAGTGGTTTGCGACAACTGTTTACAGTTCTAGTGCTAACAGAGGGTGTGTATAGTGGATCGGCTGTTCTGTTCATTCTTGAGTCGTTCGTTGGTCGGAGAGCACGATCCCTGCCACTGGGAAACTGACAGCGAGCATTCCAGCTTTTTGAGGCCAACAAAGAACGAAGAGAGACTTATCTGTTGGCCATTCTTCTTAGCACATGGACAACAGATAAGTCTCTCTTCGTTCTTTGTTTGTACTGTCCTAAATGTTCAGTGTGATCTGTTTTTTTGCCTGAAGAAGACCCAAGAGGTCGAAATGCATCATGTCTTGTCCTGTGCTTTGTTTGTCAATGTCCTTGGCGGTAACTAACCCCCTCTTTCGAAATTAATAACAAATTCATGTATGTACAAATATATAAGTTATATTAAAGAGTTCAATTCAAAATGGCCTATGACATTTGTCTTGATGTTTCTTGTATTTGAAGGAATGAATGGGAGAATGAGTTGACACAACTGACAACATGTATATGTTGGAATTATGTAATCGTGTTAGGAAAGTATTAGCAAAGAGGTCTTTAAAAAAATTTTCAGTTTTTAAACAAACATGCACACACGAAAAAAGACAAATATGTAGCATAATAATTGTACAAAAACACAGAAGAAGTCAGACACAATAGAGAACAAACACCCCATGTACCCCTTCCCCCCCCCCCCCCCCCCCCCCCCCCCCCCCAAAAAAAAAGGGAAAAAAAAAAAAAAAAAAGTCGCTGACACATACACACAAACATACATGAATTGTAAGCAGGATATATATGCATAAACTTACACATACACACACACACACACACACACATGTACAAATGTATAACCTCAAAAAGAAGGAAATACCTAGGGGTGGCAGGGGGCAAGAGGCTGAGAAAGAGAGAAAAAAATATTAAGATGGGTAATTACAACAAGAGAATGGACGGCAGTTATGTTAGAAGATACTAGTGTCTACCATTTTCAACTACATAGCATTATCTAGGTTGGGATATTCATGTTGGGGACATGTGTACATATATGAGTTGTTTCAAAAAAAAAAAAAAAAAAAAAGAAAGAAAAGTCACAATAAAGCTAGGAAATGATAGAGGAATAGGGAAACCAGGTTTTGTCAATTGATCTGAATCATAGTTCAGAAAGGCTAAGTATTTTTCCAATTTAAATCTGTAGCTTAAGATTGTAAGGAAAACATGAAGGTCTGGGTGCATATTTCGTAGTTTACATTTGTAAAACATAAAACTTAGCAAACAGCAGAATAAAGTTAAGAACTTTGTCAGTTTCCACATTTTGTTTCACTCCAAACAGAACTAACTTTCTCAAAAAAACAGATTAGCGCAGTGCTGACATTTATCCATTAGCAGGTTTTGAAGATTTCTCCAAAACTGCTGCGCAATATTACAGTCAAAAAGCATGTGTGTAATAGTCTGTTGTTCATGATCACAAAAGTTACATGGTGATGAATCAACAATTTGCATTGAAATAGGTATTTCTGGGTTGGCAGCAATCTATGTAGAAGTCAGCATTGGAACCATCTAAGCTGGATGTCAGTAGAAACTTTATAACATTGTGAAAGAATATTTGTTTCCAGTTCAGATTTACAAAAAGATTATCCATTTATTAATAGCAGCAAGAGAGGCATTATTTTTTTTTTTAAAGTTTTTTTTGTACATATTTGTTGCCTCTTTTAAATGCAAAACCAGGTTTTTTTGGTCTTTAGAGTTTATATTGGTTAGTTCTGATAATATTAAGTTTTTGGCAATAGTTGCGAATGACATTTATTATGCCTTATACAAGAGAAAGTTTGTTCTTATACCTTGATATTTAGTTAAAAATTCATGGAAGGTCATCCAATGCCCATTTTCATTAATCAAGTGTTTAATGAAGAAAATGCCATAATTACACCATTCCTGTACAAAAATAACTTTTTATCTCTCTTAAAATTTTTATATTGTAATGAATACACTCTGACATGAAATCATGTACTGTAGTTGGACAGCACTTTGAGCACAGTTTCTTGTAGTGTTTCATCACATCATTCCAGAATGGGTTATTGACATCTTGCATAATAACATTAGAAAATCAGCACCAACGTTGTTGTTTTTTTTTGTTTTTTGTTTTTTTTTTAATTTTCCAGCTTAGGGAACATATTAATGGTAAACTTCCGCCAACCCGACTCATACATTAATCTTCTCAGCCAACTTATCTTCATAGAAGAAGTAATTTTTTTTTTACATGTAACATTTTTAATCCACCTTCACAGTACTGCTTTTGAACCACAGATTTTTTTTTAGCATTCCATTAAACCGTTCCAAAAAAACTATACAATTCTTTTTCTAAAGCAACAATGAAATCCTCGGGGGGTATGGTAGATTAACCATCGATAATAGAGCAATTTTAGAAGTTTTAATAACAGTTATTTTTCCAAAAGGAGTTATATTTCTTTTTTTCCAAAAAGCTAGGACTCTTTTATTTCAAAAAGTTTATCTTCAAAATTAATCTGTACAGTAATATTTGTGTTAGTGGAGAATTTGATACCAAGAATTTGAAAGTACCTGGATCCCAAACAAAATTTTTGTCCCTCATAAATCTAATTCCACAATTCTTTCTACTCCCCAACCATACTACTTGTGACTTGTCAAAATTGATTTTTTTAAACCTGAAATTTGTAAAAGTTTAGTAAGGACAGATACCACCTCATTGAAAGATCTTTCTGAACCATCTAGACATAAACTAGTGTCATCAGCAAATTGTGACAGTAATGTTTTCCTTGTTAACAACTTTTATTCCTTTAATATGCTCATTAGAGCGAATCATTAATGACAGAACCTCAGCACAAATTAGGTGTAGATAAGGGGATGATGGGTCACCCTGTCTCACCCCTCTCTCTCAGTTGGAAACCATGGGGAGTACTGGCTATTTACAGAAATACAGGTAGCGCTTCACGCGCCGACGAGGGAGTCCACTGTCCAACTGTTTCAATGACGGTTGGTTCCCAAAGGACTTTTGCCACATGAACGGTTGTCCCAAAGGACTCTTTGCACATGAACATGAACAAAGGACTGTTTGCCACATGAACCGTTTCTCAAAGGACTCTTTGCCACATGAAAAGGTTGTCTCAAAGGACTCTTTGCCACATGAAACGGTTGTCTCAAAGGACACATGACCGGTGTCCCAAAGGACTCTTTGCCCACATCGGTTGTCACAAAGGACTCTTTGCCACATGAACGGTTGTCTCAAAGGACTCTTTGCCATGAACGGTTGTCTCAAAGGACTCTTTGCACATGAATGGTTGACCCAAAGGACTTGTATGAACGGTTGTTCAAAGGACTGTTTGCCACATGAATGGTTGTCTCAAAGGGACTCTTTGCCACATGAACGTTGTCCTCAAAGGGACTCTTGCCACAGGAACGGTTTGCTCAAAGGACTCTTTGCCACATGACGGTTGTCTCAAAGGACTGTTTGCCACATGAAACGGTTGTCTCAAAGGACTCTTCCACATGAACGGTTTGCCACATGGAACGTTGTCTCAAAGGACTCTTTGCCACATGAAACGGTTGTCTCAAATGGATGTTTGTCACATGAACGGTTGTCTCAAAGGACCTCTTTGCAAATGACGGTTGTCCAAAAGGACCCTTTGCCACATGAACGGTGTCTCAAAGGACTGTTTGCACATGAACGGTTGTCTCAAAGGACTGTTTTGCCACATGAACGGTTTGTCTCAAAGGACTGTTTGCACATGAACGGTTGTCTCAAAGGACTCTTTGCCACATGAACGGTTGTTCAAATGACTTTTTGCCACATGAACGGTTGTCTCAAAGGACTCTTTGCCACATGAACGGTTGTCTCAATGGATCGTTGTCACATGAACGGTTGTCTCCTCTTGGTAACATGAAAACGGTGGTTCAATGGACTGTTTGCCACATGAACGGTGTCTCAAAGGACTGTTGCCAAAGGGAACGGTTGTCTCAAGGACGTGGTTTTGCCACATGAATGGTTTGTTAAATGACTTTTTGTCACATGAACGGTTGTCTCAAATACTCTTTGCACACAGAAACCGGGTTGTCTCAAAGGAATCTTTGTCACAGGAGGTTGTCTCAAGAGATCTTTGTCACAACAAACACGTGACTCAAATGGACCTCCTTCCAGGGGGGTGGCTCTGACCTGAGTGGACTCATGCAACGGGGGAGGCTATGTCATAAATTAAAAAGATTACTTTAATATAACTGAACATGCTAGGATGGCTAGAAAAAAACTGAGTTCAGAAAGAGTAGATTAACTGAGATGTACACGGGATATAGGTGGCCAGTGTGTGTGTAGTAAACTATAAAGGATAAGAACGCCTTTTTTCAGCATTTACTATTTTCATCTGCGTTTTAGTATGATGTCAGAAGGAACAGGCAATTTTTCATGACTGTTTTTGCTGTTTGCTACCTGAATAAACTGCATATTGTCATATGTATCTTATTTGTGTCATCGTATGTATAATCTGGGAAAATTACTTATGCATGTATTATATTTATGTTATTATATAAAAATAAGATTAAGAATGCCCATAGGTAGTGAGGTACTTAAATTGGCATCTTGATTTTCAGTAAGCATACACAGTTGTTTGTGATTTTCTGTCGATATCAAAGTAGAGACCACAGAATCCCTGTGTTGTTGGCATTTACAATTAATATCTAAAATACACGGGGAATTCTCACCAGTGCCAATGCTTTCGTATACGTGCATCCATCAACTGAGTCCTGTCAAATTATCATGTATGTTTGTATCTAAAGTAAACTTGGAATTATCACCCCATGCAAGAGTAAACTTGTATTCATATTAATTTGGAACCTCAAAACCAAGAATTCCTAGATATTGCATTCAGGTGTATTGAGTCAGCAGGAAATTATCAGTGTAATATTTCTTCTATAGTTAACTAAAATCCATATCTGGTGTTTATTCATAATGGATAGACAGTATCCTCAATTTATTTCTGCTGATCTCTACTAACCACACAGTCGGTAAGTGGAATTCTCCGATCAGGGTTAATAAAACTAGACG
>JADBJO010003336.1:215000-224975 GCA_016801955.1 Conus betulinus | reverse complement strand
CTTCAGCTCCAGTGTCCTGTCTAAGCCCTCCCCACCTCCTTTCCCTCCTCAGCTTCCCTTCATCTTCTCCCCGTTCTGAAGGGGTGGCTGAAAGTATTGACAGCTGTGGACAGGACAGACATCAGCCAGAGGGAGAGAGAGAGAGCAGAGAGAGAGAGAGAGAAGAGAGAGGGAGAGGAAGGAGGAAGAGGGAAGGGAGAGGAGAGATAGAGAGAGAGGGTGGAGGGAGAGAGAGAGAGAGAGAGACGAGAGAGGAGAGAGAGAGAGACAGAGACAGAGACAGACAGACAGGACAGACAGAAGACACAGAAGCAATTTCTCCAGCATTGTTATGTTTTTTCTCCAAAATTCTTGTTCTGCTGTTATCAGCTTTGCATCCTGCAGTGCTGTTGTAGTCACAGTGCAGTGCAGTGTGGCGTGCTGCAGTGGAGTAGAGAACAGTGCAGTTGACTGTGTGGAGTGGAATGGAGTGGAGTCGAAGTTTCCTTGAGTGGAGTGCATGACGTAGAGCAGAGTTGACTGTAGCGGAGTAGAATGGAGTTTTTGCGAAGGTTATTTGTAGAGCAGATTTAGTGCACCCATATTTTGTGGTGTCGTTGGCCCATTTGACTGGTAAACAGAACTTGAATCTGAAAAGATGGGTCCATACATTGATGGAAGAAAAAAAGAAAAAAAGGTAGAGTGGGACATTTATATCAGCTCTATAAGAGCCAAGAGGGAATTGTCGAGAAGCTTGACAATTTCACAGAATGTGTGTTGCCATGGCACCCACCACCCAGATTTTAAATTCACGCTTCTCACACTCTGTCTCTGTATTTTTACTCTCCTCCTCTGTCCGTCTGTCTGTCTATCTGTCTCTATCTGTCTATCTGCTTTTTTCTTTCTCTGTCTCTCTATATATCTATCTGTCTGTCTGTCTGTCTGTCTCTTTCCCTGTCTCCCCAAATCTTAACACCATTATACACTTTTGGTACAATCATGACAGATATTTTTTTCGTGAGTGCTTCTTATTATCATGCATACGTATTATCTTGAATAAAGATATTTATTACGACGAAAGAGAGAGAGAGAGAGAGAGAGAGAGAGAGAGGAGAGAGAGAGAGAGAGAGGAGAGAGAGAGAGATATCAAGAGAAACAAAACTTCCCTGAGTCAGACAGATAGAGCGACAGAAGTCAAGCACTCCAGGAAACAGTGTATGTCATCCGACCCTTCCCCTGTTTGTTTCTTTTCTTTCCTTTCCTTTGTACCTCTCTTCCTTCAGCATCAGATGCTCGCTTTCTTTGTTAGTCCAGTTCCCTGTGTCCCAATGAGCAAGCAGCCAGTCAGTGTCTGGACAGGGCTTCACTGAATACAACCCTTCCTTTACCAACACCTTCCTTGTGCCACACCCTACACCTTCTCTCTCCCGTCCCCTTATTTCCACAGCCCCAGGCCTCCCCACCAGCTTCACCCCTTTCAGCTCCAGTGCCCTGTCTAAGCCCTCCCCACCTCCTTTCCCTCCTCGGCTTCCCTTCACTCCTTCTCCCGTTCTGAAGGGGTGGCTGAAAGTATTGACAACTGTGGACAGGACAGACATCAGCCAGAGAGAGAGAGAGAGAGAGAGAGAGGAGAGAGAGAGAGAAGAGAGAGAGAGAGAGATGAGAGAGAGAGAAAGGAGAGGAGAAAGCGGGGAGAGAGAGAGAGAGAAGGAAGGATGGAGAAGGAGAGAGAGAGGTGGGGACAGAGAGAGAGAGAGATAGAGAGAGAGAGAGAGAGAGAGAGAGAGAGAGACAGACAGACAGACAGACAGAGAGAGATAGAGAGAGAGAGAGAGAGAGAGAGAGGAGAGAGATGCAGAGAGAGAGAGAGAGGCCAAGTTATCCAGCATTGTTATGTTTTTTCTCTCCAACATTCTTGTTCTGCTGTTATCAGCTTTGCATCCTGCAGTGCTGTTGTAGTCACAGTGCAGTGCAGTGTGGCGTGCTGCAGTGGAGTAGAGAACAGTGCAGTTGACTGTGTGGAGTGGAATGGAGTGGAGTCGAAGTTCCTTGAGTGGAGTGCATGAAGTGGAGCAGAGTTGACTGAAGTGGAGTAGAGTGGAGTGTGACAGTGTATTTGTAGTGCAGCTTTAGTGCACCCACATTTTGTCGTGTCGTTGGCCATTTGACTGGTGATTAGAACTTGAACCTGAAAAGATGGGTCCCTACACTGATGGAAGAAATAGAAATGGTAAAATGGAACATTTACATCAGTTCTGTAAGCCGATTTTGTTTCTAAAATTACTGATCTTGATCTTGTTGATTATATAACATCTTTGGACATTTGTTTTCTTTGCGAATCGTTTACAGTGCCTTCCTTTGATTTTGATGTTTATTTGAGTGATTTTGTTGTTTTTGCATTGTCCTGCAGTAAAGCTGTCGAAAAATGGGGCGTAGTTCCGGTGAAACTGTTATGTTGATTCAAAAATATTTTCTAAATATATCATGAAAATAGAAACAAAATGTGACAATACCTTGTGCTGCAAAATATCAAAGGAGCTTTTTGGTTGTGAAAAAGATGTTCTTTTCCCTGGTATTTACAATCACCCAGTTAAGGGTCCATATTATGAAAAGAAAGATTTTGATTGCAACCTGCTAAAGCTGGAAGAGTTTATGATGTCTCTGATGGATTGTGGTGAAGATTTGTTTTATTTGATTGGTGGTGATTTGAATTCACGAATTGGTAATTGGTACCAAGGTGTGAGTGTTGATGAATATGTTGAGTGAAAAACTGAAAATACTTTTGAAAGAAAATCACAGGATGATGTTGCAAATAGTTTTTGGAAAATGTTGATTCAGTTTTGTGCTATGTTCCAGTTGATGCCTTTAAATGGTTGTGTTGATGATGAAGATGGTGATGGAAATTTCACTTTTGTGTCACAGAGGAAATAGCACCATTGATTTCTTATTGTCTTTTGTTGATTTTGTACATGATGTAAAAATATATGTCAGTTGCAAATCGTATTGATTCGCAACATCTGCCTATAGAACTCGCTGTTTCTGTTGCCACTCAAGATGATAATCTACGCAGTTACAGGGATAAAGAAAATGTGGAAAAAATTCAAATGGGAACCAGAAACAAACACAGATATATTTAGAATATTTAGTTTCCGGTGAAGGGAAGCAAGCCATGGAAGAAGCAATGAACCATATTGAGGTCAGTGCCAAATCCGCGCTGAGCCAGTTTGTGTCGCTGTTGCTCACTGCGGGGCAGTGCATGCGACGAACGGTCCACTTTGGGGGCTGCGCGCAGCGTGTGAATAAATGGTTTGACATGGGGTGCAGAAAACTGAAACGTCAGGTCGTTAGTTGCTTACGCCGCTTCACCCGTACACGTAAAGTGGAGGATGAGCAAGTTTTCCTATGAGAACGATCCGATCATCAGTCTAAACTGAACGAAAAAAAGAAATGTTATAATCAGTCTGTTCGTGCTTCTATATTACAAAATAAATATGATAGTTCACAATTCTGGCCGTTAGTAAAGCGAGTAAGCCCAAGGATAAAAAAAAAACGTTACCATTAACATAGTTGGAAAGATCATTTCGCCCGAAGTTTTAGGGGCACATACACCAATATCGCCGGGGCACAACGCTACTGTACATGAAGAAGATATTTCCATTCATGTTCCAGAATTAGTTGAAGAAATAACTAAGGAAGAAGTTAAATATGCAATTCGTAAGATAAAAACTGATAAAGCTGCTGGAATCGATGAAATACCTGGTGAATTTTTGAAAGTAGCAGAAAATTTGATAACCCCCCTTCTTACTAAATTGTTTAATAATCTGTTGATCAAGGCGTTTATCCAGATGAGTGGTCGCGATCAGTTATAGTCCCATTGTTTAAAAAAAGATGTGCAGATAACCCTGAAAATTATATCGGTATTGTTAAGTATTATTAGTAAAGTCTTTACGTCAATTCTAAATAAACGTTTATACACATGAGCAGAAAAGGAACACAACATTTGCGAAGAACAAGCTGGATTTCGTAAAAAAATGATGAAACGATTGACCATATTTTTACTCTTGTATCTATAATTAAAAAAAGCGGTTTACAGGAAAGGGAAAATGTAAAGTGTACGTTGCCTTTATTGATTATATGAAAGCTTCGATTCATTCGACAGGGATTGCCTTTGGCTTGTTCTTAAAAAGATTAAAAACCTCTACCAAAATGCTACGTATGCTGCTACAAGGTATTTACGCATTGGTGCAATCGCGTGTGCGTCGGAGCAATGAAGTCTCTGATTATTTTTGTCTGTCTCTGTCTCTGTCTGTCTGTCTGTATCTTTCTCTCTCTTCCCAAATCTCTGTCTGTCTGTATCTTTCTCTCTGTCTCCCCCCAAATCTTAACACCATTATACACGTTTGCTACAATTATGACTGATATTTATTTCCTGAGTGCTGCTTATTATGCATTGCATATTATGAATTTGAAGAGAAACAAAAAATTCCTGAGTCAGACAGACAGAGTGACAGAGGTCAAACACCCCAGGAAACGTGTATGTCATCTCGCCCTTCCCGTGTTGTGTTTTACTTCTCTCTCCTTGCCTGCCCCCTCCGCTTCCTTCAGCATCAAAATGTTGGCATTTTGTTGTCCAGTTCCAAGTGAGCAAGCATCGGGTCAATGTCTAGACAAGTGCTTCAACCAACACCCATCCCTGACGCTGCACCCCTCCTTCTCTCTTCCCCTCCCCCTCCCCCCCCCCCCCCTTCCCGATTCCCGATTCCCATAGTTCTCCTCCCCCCTTCCCACCAGCTTCACCTTTTTCAGCCCCAGTCTCCTGTCTAAGCCTCCCCACCTCCTTTCCCTCCTCGGCCTCCCTTTACACCTTCCCCCCCCCCCCCCCCCCCCCCCCATCATAGCTGAAAGTATTGGCAGCAGTGGACAGGACGAAACATCAGAGAGAGAGAGAGAGAGAGAGAGAGAGAGAGAGAGAGAGAGAGAGACAGAGAGAGAGAGAGAGAGGGGTGAGTGAGTGAGAGAGAGAAGAAGGAGGGAGGAGGAAGGGACAGAGAAAGAGAGAGGGGAAGAGAGGGAGAGAGAGGAGAGAGAGAGAGAGAGAGGAGAGAGAGAGAGAGAGAGGAGAGAGAGAGAGAGAGAGAGAGAGAGAGAGGCCAATTTCTCCAGCATTGTTATGTTTTTTCTCCAACATTCTTGTTCTGCTGTTATCAGCTTTGCATCCTGCAGTGCTGTTGTAGTCACAGTGCAGTGCAGTGTGGCGTGCTGCAGTGGAGTAGAGAACAGTGCAGTTGACTGTGTGGAGTGGAATGGAGTGGAGTCGAAGTTCCTTGAGTGGAGTGCATGAAATGGAGCAGAGTTGACTGAAGTGGAGTAGAGTGGAGTGTGGCAGTGTATCTGTAGTGCAGCTTTAGTGCACCCACATTTTGTCGTGTCGTTGGCCATTTGACTGGTGATTAGAACTTGAACCTGAAAAGATGGGTCCCTACACTGATGGAAGAAATAGAAATGGTAAAATGGAACATTTACATCATTTCTGTAAGCCGGTTTAGTCTCTAAACTTACTGATCTTGATCTTGTTGATTATATAACATCTTTGGACATTTGTTTTCTGTGCGAATCGTTTACAGTGCCTTCCTTTGATTTTGATGTTTATTTTTAGTGATTTTGTTGTTTTGCATTGTCCTGCAGTAAAGCTGTCGAAAATGGGGCGTAGTTCTGGTGGAACTGTTGTGTTGATTCGAAAAATATTTTCTAAATATATCATGAAAATAGAAACAAAATGTGACAATACCTTGTGCTGCAAAATATCAAAGGAGCTTTTCGGTTGTGAAAAAGATGTTCTTTTCCTTGGTATTTACAATCACCCAGTTAAGGGTCCATATTATGAAAAGAAAGATTTTGATTGCAACCTGCAAAAGCTGGAAGAGTTTATGATGTCTCTGATGGAATGTGGTGAAGATTTGTTTTATTTGATTGGTGGTGATTTGAATTCACGAATTGGTAATTGGTACCAAGATGTGAGTGTTGATGAATATGTTGAGTGAAAAACAGAAAATACTTTTGAAAGAAAATCACAGGATGATGTTGTAAATAGTATTGGGAAAATGTTGATTCAGTTTTGTGCTATGTTCCAGTTGACGCCTTTAAACGGTTGTGTTGATGATGATGATGATGGTGATGGAAATTTCACTTTTTTGTCACAGAGAGAAAACAGCACCATTGATTTCTTATTGTCTTCTGTTGATTTTGTACATAATGTAAAAAATATGTTAGTTGCAAATCGTATTGAGTCGCAGCATCTGCCTATAGAACTCACTGTTTCTGTTGCCACTCAAGATGATAATTGATGCAGTTACAGGGATAAAGGAAATGTGGAAAAATTCAAATGGGAACCAGAAACAACACAGATATATTTAGAATATTTAGTTTCCGGTGAAGGGAAGCAAGCCATGGAAGATGCAATCAACCATATTGAGGTCAGTGCCAAATCCGCGCTGAGCCAGTTTGTGTCGCTGTTGCTCACTGCGGGGCAGTGCATGCGACGAACGGTCCACTTTAGGGGGCTGCGCGCAGCGTGTGAATAAATGGTTTGACATGGGGTGCAGAAAACTGAAACGTCAGGTCGTTAGTTGCTTACGCCGCTTCACCCGTACACGTAAAGTGGAGGATGAGCAAGTTTTCCTCTGAGAACAATCCAGTCATCAGTCTAAACTGAACGAAAAAAAGAAATGTTATAATCAGTCTGTTCGTGCTTCTATATTACAAAATAAATATGATAGTTCACAATTCTGGCCGTTAGTAAAGCGAGTAAGCCCAAGGACTAAAAAAAAAAAACGTAACCATTAACATAGTTGGAAAGATCATTTCGCCGAAGTTTTAGGGCAACATACACCAATATCGCCGGGCACAATGCTACTGTACATGAAGAAGATATTTCCATTCATGTTCCAGAATTAGTTGAAGAAATAACTAAGGAAGAAGTTAAATATGCAATTCGTGAAATAAAAACTGATAAAGCTGCTGGAATCGATGAAATACCTGGTGATTTTTTGAAAGTAGCAGAAAATTTGATAACCCCCTTTCTTACTAAATTGTTTAATAATCTGTTTGATCAAGGCATTTATCCAGATGAGTGGTCGCGATCAGTTATAGTCCCATTGTTTAAAAAGGATGTGCAGATAACCCTGGAATTTATCGTGGTATTTCATTGTTAAGTATTATTAGAAAAGTCTTTACGTCAATTCTAAATAAACGTTTATACACATGAGCAGAAAAGGAACACAACATTTGTGAAGAACAAGCTGGATTTTCGTAAAAATTTATGAAACGATTGACCATATTTTTACTCTTGTATCTATAATTAAAAAACGCGGTTTACAGGAAAGGGAAAATGTAAAGTAGCTTTCGATTCATTCGACAGGGATTGCCTTTGGCTTGTTCTTAAAAAGATTAAAACCTGTACCAAAATGCTACGTATGCTACAAGGTGCTTACGCATCGGTGCAGTCGTGTGGGCGTTAGGGCAATAAAGTCTCTGATTTTTTTTTTGTCTGTCTCTGACTGTATGTCTGTATCTTTCTCCGTCTCCCCAAAATCTCTGTCTGTCTGTCTGTCTGTCTGTATCTTTCTCTGTCTCCCCAAATCTTAACACCATAAAAACACGTTTGCTACAATTATGACTGATATTTATTTCCTGAGTGCTGCTTATTATGCATTGCATATTATCTTGAATAAAGATACTTATTACAAAACACGAGAGAGAGAGAGAGAGAGAGAGAGAGAGAGGAGAGAGGTCCCGAGAGAGAGAGGAGAGAGATGAGAGGAGAGATCCCCGACAGACAGACAGACAGGACAGAGAGAGAGAGATGAGAGAGAGAGAGAGAGGAGAGGAGGAGAGAGGAGGAGAGAGACAGAGACAGAGAGACAGAGAGTTGGAAGAGAGAGAGAGAGAGCGAGAGAGAGCGAGAGAGGAGAGGAGAGAGGGATGAGAGAGAGAGAGAGAGACGAGGCTAGACAGAAGGAGCAGAGGGAATTTGAAGAGAAACAAAACTTCCTGAGTCAGACAGAATGACAGAGGTCAAACACCCCAGGAAACGTGTCATATGTCATCTCGCCCTTCCCGTGCTGTGTTTTACTTCCTCTCCTTGCCTGCCCCCCCTCGCTTCCTTCAGCATCAAATGTTGGCATTTTGTTGTCCAGTTCCCTGTGTCCAAGTGAGCAAGCATCCAGTCAATGTCTAGACAAGTGCTTCAACCAAACACCCATCCCTGACGCTGCACCGCTCCTTCTGCTCCACCCCCCCCCCCCCCCCCCCCCCCCTTCCCGATTCCCATAGTCCTCTCCCCCCCCCCCCCCCCCCCCCACCAGCTTCACCCTTTCAGCCCCAGTCTCCCTGTCTAAGCCCTCCCCACCTCCTTTTCTCTCCTCGGCCTCCCTTCACTCCCTCCCTCCCCCCCCCCCCCCCCCCCCCCCCCCCCCCCCCCCCCCCCCCCCCCCCCCCCCCCCCCCCCCCCCGTAGCTGAAAGTATTGGCAGCAGTGGACAGGACGAACATCAGAGAGAGAGAGAGGGGGGGGGGTGAGAGAGAGAGAGAGAGATGCAGAGGGAGAGAGAGTGAGAGAGAGAGAGAGAAAGAGAGAGAGGGTGAGTGAGTGAGAGAGAGAGAAGAAGGGAGGGAAGGGAGGAAAGAGACGGGGAGAGAGAGAGAGAGAGAGAGAGAGAGAGATGAGAGAGAGAGAGAGAGAGAGAGAGAGAGAGAGAGAGAAGGCCAATTTCTCCAGCATTGTTATTGTTTTTTTTTTTCTCCAAAATGCTAGTTCTGCCATTATTGGCAGTTTATCATGCAGTGGGGTTACAGTGCAGTGCAGTGCAGTGTGACATGTTGTAGTTGAGTGGAGAACAAAACAGCTGACTGTGCAGTGGAATGGAGTGGAGTGAAGTAGAGCCGAGTTGGCTGTAGTGGAGTCGAGTGGAGTGGGGCAGAGTGTATTTTGTAGTGCAGCTTTAGTGCACCCCTGTCTTGTCGCTGGGTCTAGGCAATTGTTGTTGCTGTTGTTGTTGTTGTTGTTGTTGTTGTTTTGTCCCTGTAATCTATTGATGGATGCATGTGTGTGTGTTTGAGTGTGTGTGTGTGTGTGTGTGTGTGTGTGTGTGTGTGTGTGTGTGTGTGTGTGTGTGTGTGTGTGCGTGCGCGCGCGCGTGCGTGAGTGTGCATGTGTACATGTGTGAGTGTGTATCCGCGTGAGAGAGAGAGAGAAAATACTAACGTAATACTGTATATGCAAATGTGTTTTAATTAGTAAATTCCAATGACATTGAAGGGGAGGGAAGGTCAGGGTCAGGGGGGATAGGGGAGGGGTCGGGAGTGGGGTGGGGGTAGGGGGGGGGGTCTCTGCAATACTAAATGGAAAAAAAACAAAACTGTAATACAAATATAACCTACACACATTATCAAAAAAAAGGAATCATCAGAGCAAGTTACCAATGGGACTCTTATACAGTCCCTGTACAATGTCAAATATTTGTAAATAATTCGAAAGTAACATTTCGAAAGATGAGCAGGATGGCTCAATGTCTGAGGGCCAACTAGGCAAATATTTTTTTCAACTGCTGGCAAAGAAAAATAACATGAAACGGCGAGATGTTGTCGCCACATACACACGTTACATAATGACTGAATTTCGTTTTAAATGCATCAAGTCTAAATCTAATTTCCAAGCTTGTATCAGGTACTTCAATAGCAAAATATCTTAGAACTTTGCACTTTTGGATATTGTATTACTCCAAGACTGCTGTGTTTTTTCCCCTTTCGTGTGTTATTTTGTGTTATTTCTTCATAGAAAAAAATATTAAAATCCAATATTAATGTTTCTGTCACAACGTTTATCAAAAGCGAGTAATCAATAGAGCCACATCGGTACAATTGAGGCATTTGGGTCTGAAAATCTGTAACCTGAACACTGTGCATGTAGTATGACTATAAACATGAACTACAATATCCA
>JADBJO010003336.1:185000-187500 GCA_016801955.1 Conus betulinus | reverse complement strand
TGTTTGTAGTGAAACCCCAAGACTGGGAACATCAGATATCTTTGTTCATCATTTTCTCATTTTGTATTACAGTGTACTGCCTTGAGTGGTCTTAGAGATGAGTTCATTCCGCCTAAATATTACAGACACCACCCTCTGTATTTAGACTTATCTTACTTATGGCCTGCACTAAAGAGGATGTTGTTAAAAAAAATCGCCTTGTACCTATACAAAGCCTTCAAACTTCGTAGCACAGTTTGTTCTTGAGCATGTGTTGTTTTTTCGTTTTGATCAATATCATATTTTACAATGTCATTTTTTGTCAATGTTTAATCCACCCCATCATAAGGGGCTGTGGCCTATAATGATTAAATCATCCGTATAATGCAATTCTCTTGACATTGACTAGCATTTCGTCACTGGTGTCTTTTTGCGCTGTTTTTTTCTTTCTTTCTTCTTTCTTTTCTTCTTTCTTTTCCTTTCTTTTTTTAATCCTTTCTTTTCTCTTTTTTTATTTCGTTCTTTTTCTTTTCTTTTTCTTTTGTTTTATTTTCTTTTCTTTTCTTTTCTTTCTTTCTTTTTCTTTCTTTCTTTCTTTCTTTTCCTTTCTCTTCTTCTTCTTCTTCTTCCTCCTCTTCTTTTCTTCTTCTTTTTCTTCTTTCCTTCCTTCTCCTTCTTCTCTGTTCTTTGTTTGTTTTCTTCTACTTCGTCTACTTCTTCTTGTCTTTGTTTGTTTGTTTGTTTTTTTGTTTTTGCTTGGTCTTTCATTTTTCCCCCTTCACTTCGCGGTTGCTGGCAAATTTAATTTGATTTTGATTTTGTCTCTTTTTTTTCACTACTTTTGCAAACAGGTCTGTCTGTGAATCTTGTAAGTTTTTTTCTTCTGTGCTTTTTTGTGCACGTGCACATGTTTAACAACGGTTGGTTTGAAACTGGCGGCTGTATTTTTTTTTTATTTTTTTTCAGCGCCGTAAATTATATAAGGCACATTCCAAAACCCTCTTCGTCATCTATTATTTAAGACGAGCTTTTCGTTGTTGTGGATTTCTTTTTTTCTCTCTTCTAAGTGGCAGATAGGGCCTTACTGATGTGTGGTGTGTGTGTGTGTGTGTGTGTGTGTGTGTGGTGTGTGTGTGTGTGTGTGTGGGTGTGCGTGCGTGCGTGCGTGCGTGCGTGCGTGCGTGCGTGCGTGTGTGTGGTGTGTGTGTGTGTGTGTGTGTGTGTGTGTGTGTGTGTGTGTGTGTGTTTGTGTGTGTGAGTGTGTATGTGTGTGAGTGTGTGTATGTGTGTGTGTGTGTGTGCGTGTGTGTATGTGGTGTGTGTGTGTGTACGTGTGTGTGTGTGTGTGTGTGTGTGTGTGTGTGGTGTGTGTGTGTGTGTGTGTGTGTGTGTGTGTGTGGTGTGTGTGTGTCACGCGCGCGCGCGCTTGGTGTGTGTGTGTGTGTGTGGTGTGTGTGTGTGTGTGTGTGGTGTGTTTTGTGTGTGTTGTGTGTGTGTGTGTGTGTGTGTGTGTGTGTGTGTGTTGTGTGTGTGTTTTGTGTGTGTGTTTGTGTGTGTGTGTGTGTGTGTGTGTGTGCGTGCGTGCGTGCATGGGTGCGTGCGTGCGTGTGTGTGTGTGTGTGTGTGTGTTGTGTGTGTGTGTGTGGGGTGTGTGTGTGTGTGTTGTGTGGTGTGTGTGTGTGTGTGTGTGTGTGTGTGTGTGTGTGTGTGTCCTTGTGTGCGTGTGTGTGACCAAGTTCAATTCTCTCAGACGCACCATCTGTTTTGGAGCCATCTCTGAGAATTTGGAGCGCAGACTGATCTTGGACTGCCTCTGTCAATCTTGCTTCTCAGACTCACAGCCTGTATCACTGGGGAAACAATGCCTTGGTGGTGTAGTGCTGATAGACGATACTTGGAGAGGCAGTCTGTGTTTAGAGCTTGCGTTCAGCGAGAATGACTTTGCCATTGTCATAGGTCAAATGGCACTGGGTTGTACGCCTAAAGCAGTCGAGCCCTATCAGTCAGCTAAAAAAAATTCCAAGCAGGGAAAGCAAATGCTAAAACATAGGTGTGAAAAGGTGTAACGCAGACAGTCAATATCGCGATCGTTGTCTTGACGTTCGCCTCAAATCCAATATTTGACTCTCTCTCTCTCTCTCTCTCTCTCTCTCTCTCCTCTCTCTCTCTCCTCCTCTCTCTCTCTCTCCTCTCTCTCTCTCTCTCTCTCTCTCTCTCTCTCTCTTTTCTCATATTTTTTTTTCCCTGATTGTTTCTTTTCCAGAACAGGTTATTTAGCCCCATCAGTCGCCTTACAGTTCAGTGTGAGAGAGAGAGAGAGAGAGAGAGAGAGAGGAGAGAGAGAGAGAGAGAGAGAGAGAGGGGGGGGAGAGGGGGGGGGGGGAGAGAATGCCAAAATATGGATGTGAAATGGAGGGCCTCTACTGCAGACTCTGTTATGAACAGTTCGTCTTGTTATTCTTAATATCATCGATAGAATCAGATCTGCATGTCTTAGGTTTGATGTGACGTTCGTTTGCCG
>JADBJO010003336.1:172500-177500 GCA_016801955.1 Conus betulinus | reverse complement strand
ACCTATGAACATGAATATTATGGTTTGATAATCAGAACTGGAACGGCTGACAGTCCATTCGGTAAATATACATGCAGGCAAAACGCTAGCTCGCCCACATGCGCTCTACTAGATAATCATAAGGACCCACTCAAAAGGAGGAAAATGTCGCTGTGTCAACGACCGAAGTCCTGGTTCAGCAGTAACAATTTGTTTCAAACTTTTCCATGTTCAAAATCTCAGTAAATACCCTCACCTTTTCCAGAATACCCTCACCTTTGTGAATGGGTCATCGGCAAAACATAGACATGTCGCACTGGTTCTTTGGGAGTGCTTTCATGCTTGCTCCCCTTTGACGTGAACAACGTGATTGTCAACTCGAATATGACTCTGGCCGATCCGACGATTGCCGCATCTCTGGAAAACGACATAAAAGTGGGACGAATAAGCCTGGAAGGGTAGTGTTAAATGTCATATCTAAAAACTGGATTTCAAATGACCTGAACTGAGTTTCAGGCTGCAGAGATTGCGAAAGTCCCTCCAGGGAAAAGAAACGTGAGAACAAGCAAACAACAGAACTCCACCAACTCTCTCTCTCTCTCTCTCTCTCTCTCTCTCTCTCTCTCTCTCTCTCTCTCTCACACACACACACACACACACACACACACACACACACATTTTGTGAATCATGTGATGTCAGTTTTTTTTTGCAAGTCGTGCCGAGAAGTACAAAGGTGGATACTTCCGACATATTCGACTCCAGTAAAGCTGACAGACCAGGTCACTGTGACCTACATGTGCCAGATGTACTTGTGTTGTGCTGTGTTGTCAACGCTGGCTTTTTGCTGAAAAAAAAAACAAAACAACTGTTATTGAGTGGTGATACTGAGGAGAACCCAGGACCCAATTCCCAGAAAAAAACAGTGACAAACAGAACACAGACAATGGCAACACAGATCGAATACCGACTAAAGATAGCAGTGCTATTTGTCCTGATATTGCGGCGGAAATCCTGTTAGCGCTTAGAGACAAAAGGAAGAATTGGAACAGAACAGAGAACAGCAGAGAGAACAGAATTCCGATATTCGTACCCAGCTGTCCGACATTAAGTCAGAACTAGAAGCAGCGTCGGAGAAATGCAAAGAAATCAACGATCGCTGTGGCCAAGTGGAAGCGGAGCAAAACAGATTGTCAGTGGCCGTGGAAAGCATGTCTGTAGATCTGGATCAACTGTATGACAGGATGACAGAGGGTAGGGAGGAGACACAGAACTTGTCAGCAACAGTTTCCAGATTAGAGGAGCAATTGGTGAAAATGACAGAGGAGCTCGACAGACAGGAAAGTTTTTTTTTTTTTTTTTGTTTTTTTTTTTTTTTTCCCCAGAAGAGACAACCTGCGCTTCTTTGGTATCCACCCAATGAAAAAGAAGATTACGACACGCACGTGTGCCCGTTGTATTGTCGACATCTCAAACGGTGTCGGTGGATACAAAACATGGACAGATGAAGACATTGTCCGTGCACATAAGGTAGGTCAGTCAAAAGCAGTTGATCCCAAACCAATGATTGTGAAGTTTCGACAATGGAAAGATAAAATGAAATTGATTCGCGATCGAGAATTACGCCACGAACTGGAGAAGAAAGGGGTCAGGCTGGCAAACGATCTGACGAGGAGACAGGCAGAGACAGTTGCAAAGGCAAAACGAGAGAGAAAAGGCAGCCTATTTTGTGCGAGGCAAAGTGACGGTCGGACCGCGCAGACCCGATCCGCGAACATACGCAGAAGTAGCAGCAACGGAGGCGGCACGAGGTGACAGGATCACGGCTGGTACGAACGGAAAGGTAAGCTTGCCGGCGCGGGACCGATGGCAGTGATACCGGGGATCCCCCCCCCCCCCCCCCCCCCCCGTCGTCATCATGACGTCAGACCCGTCACCAGCCAATCAGGTGCAGCAGAAGCAGTGGTTGCGGGGGAACAGAAGGGAATCAGCGTGCGGTGTGTGTCGGCGACACGGGTGGGTTTCCTCCAAGTCAACGGGACATCAGAGGAGGTTGCGACCAGTCCTCTGACAAGATCAGCGTGGCGCGTGACCCTTCTCCTTCAGACCAGATATCTGCTTTGGCGAGGAAACTGTGCAGCAAAGAACGACCTAGTGACTGTTCACCTGGCAGTAGCAGGATCTCCACGGCCGGTTCACGTCATCAGGTGACAGGGAACGTGTCTCAGTGTGTGCGTGGTGTAACAGTCAGGGGGACATCTTCTGGCACTGCAGACAACAAGAGGTCACGGCGTTTACAGGGAAGAGTGACCACTCACAGTCCAGTGCCAGGAAGTGGTTCGTGCACACAGACTGGATGAAACACCTTTCTGACGAAAAGTGGCAGCGACAGATCTCTGCGCCTTAAACACAACTCGAAATAGGACAGGCTAGACCATCAGGTAAATGAAATATCATTTCTCAACTACAAAGTTGAAAATCTATACAGTGCAATGTGTGATGTATCTTTTACAAATTATGTAAATGGCTTTGATTTGGTTTGCCGAACAGAAACGTTCGTCGACAAGAAATTTGATTTGTCTGGTATTTTTCAAGATTTTGTTAAATTCCACGCACCTGCTAAGAAATCTTCCAAACAAGGTCGTAATTCGGGTGGCGTTCTTCTAATGATAAGAACAGTCTTCAAAGAAATATGTGACCCAGATCAGTGTAAATGGTGACAACATGGGTAGTGTTAAAAGTAAACAAAACGGTATTTAATGTAAACAAGGATGTATTGATAGTTGCCTGTTATGTGATGCCTGAGGGAGGTCGACATACAATCACTCTGTTATCAAAGATGGAATTCTGTGCTGGAAGACACTTTGCTGGAAATAACAGAGAGTAATGCTTACAGTCTCCTCTTATTGGGTGATTTGAATGCCCGCACAGGCCGCCAACAACCCAAAGCTGAATGTATGTCTAATTTCTTTCCTAGTGTTGGAAATGACGATAATGATGTTGTCATTGGTGTTGATGATGATGATGATGATGATGATGACAATGATGATGATGATGATGATGATGATGATGATGATGATGATGCAGCTGTTGCTGCTGCTGATATCGAGGATGATGATGTTGATTATGTTGTTGATGTTGATAATAATGATAGTGAGGATGACGAATATGACTCTAACATTAGAATAGAAAATATGAACGCAAATATAGAAAATACTTCAGTGCGACGCTCTAAGGATTTTCATTCATAAATAGATTTAGCAAATCTCTCTTGGACTTGTGTTTCATGTTTGAGCTTAAAATTGTGAATGGAACGTATGGGGACATTTCAAAAGGAGAATTCACCTTTGTGTCACCAAGTGGTAGCAGCGTTATTGATTATTTTCATTGTATCACAAGACCTGCTCAAACATTGCAGTATGAAGGTTGGGGATTGTTAGTTTTCTTTGGCATCTGCCATTGGAAATGAAATGAAAAATTGGTAGCATTGATAAGAAAGAAGAAAGTCCAGTGTTTTGTGAAGAAAAGCGCATTATATGGTCTGAAGAATGTGCAGAAACCTACAGGGAAGAACTTAGCTCAGAAGAGTTTAAACAGTGTACTGAAAGAGCCATACAGTTCCTCAACATTGATGATGTTAACTTATGTTTAGAGTTGTTTATGAATGCTTTATGTAGTGCTGCTAGTTGTATGGTGAGATCTGTGGAAAAAAAAAACAAGAGAGTAGTGAATGATTGGTTTGACAGCGAGTGTGGAAAAAAAAGAAAAAGAATTGTCAAAAGATGCTTGAAGCAATATCAAAGAGCTAAATTAAGTAAATTGAAAAAGGAACGTAAAACACTTTATGTTAAGGAAGGAAAAGAATACACAACAATGAAAAGAGAGAAGAAAAGAGAATTCGATGAGAAACGATGAGACAAGCTAAGAAAATCAGTGCATGACTCCAAACTATTCTGGTCAACAATTAGATCGATTAGTAGAAAACCAGCCATCTATAACGAAATTACCTCACAGCAGTGGTATGATCACTTTTTTGATGTATTCAATGGCTTAAACAACGATTCCGAAGACTCAAATATAGAAGTAGAAAATGAAGATCTATGTACAGAAGAACCATTATTTAACAATATGATAACAAGGGATGAGGTATTAAACAGCATCAATCATATGAAATGTGACAAAAGCGTTGGTCCAGACAAGGTTGTTTGTGAAATGTTCAAATATGCCAACTTTGTTGTTATATATTTCATAGTAACTCTGTTTAACTCACTGTTTCGATAAGGGAATCCTTCCCGAGGCATGGTCAAAATCGATTATAATCCCTATTCATAAAAAAGGAGATAATAACAATCTTGATAATTTCCGATGGGTTGCACTGACACATAGTCTAAGTAAAATTTATACACATATTCTTATAAAAGATTAACTGCATGAGCAGAAAGAGAGAGGGGAAAATTGTAGAAGAACAAGCGGGATTTCGATCTTGATACAGTACGATAGACCACATATTTACATTGTATGCCTTAGTCCAGAAATACCTGTTAAAAGGACAAAATCATATGTTGCCTTTGTTGATTTCCAGAAAGCTTTTGATTCGTGAATAGAAATGTCTTGTGGAATGTTTTAAGGAAAGTGGTGTAAATGGGAAGTTTGTATGTGGTTGTGCGAGGGATGTATGGTACTGTCCTTGCATGTGTTCGTGAAAAGGGTATTTGCACTGATTATTTCAATTGTCCACGTGGTGTGAAACAAGGATGTCTGCTCAGTCCTCAGTTATTTGCTTTTTTTATTAACGAGCTTGCAGTAGATATTTCAGTGAATGGGAAACATGGGATTCAAATGTTACCTGGGGCTACTGAGCCATTTTTAATGTTGTTTGCTGATGATGTTGCTCTCCTTGCGGATACACCTATTCGTTGAAGAATCAGTTGGATGCTTTGAAAAAGGTATCTGATAGATTGCAAGTAACAGTGAATCTAAGTAAAACTAACATCATGGTTTTTTAGAAATGGAGGACATTTAG
>JADBJO010003336.1:152500-155000 GCA_016801955.1 Conus betulinus | reverse complement strand
TGTGTGTGTGTGTGTTTTCATTAAACGCACTGTCTTTATGCTTGTGGGTATACGCATTCGGAATGTCTGTGCAACTAATTTCTCCGTTTCTGTAACTTTCTTTTGAGTGTACATTCACTGTTGATTTTTTAAATTTTTTTTTTTAACTTTTGAGACTTTTTGGTCCGTTTGTCTGTCGTTGCTTTGGAAAGTCTATAAACTCATCTTCCATTGTTGCAATTGAAATCATACATTCCGATGATGTTGACGCCTTTTTTGTTGAGGGCTGGGAATTGGCTGGATCTCTTGCCGGGTAAATCTCCTCATATGGTGACCCCCTCCCCTCTCTTCCCCCCCTCAAAGCTGTCCCAGAGAATTTGTGATGTGATTACATAGATTCCGACAGTGCAGTATGTTGATGGAAATAGGTCATCAATAGTGAACCCGTGCTACGTCCAGTCATGGGCACTTGAGCAGGACTGACGGAAAGGAGAGGGAGGGAGGATGGGGCGGATGTTTTTTTGCTTACCAGGAACAGTCGTCCTACGTTTTGTCATCGTAACACGTGATGAAACCTGTGCATGGCGCTGAAGTGTTATGTTTTGTTTTGTTTTGTTTTGTTTGTTTTCCCTTAACACAGAGCAAAAACCCTGTCAGCGTAAAAATCCAGGCTTTCACTTATTTTCTTAATTTTGCTTGCATGTGATAGTGTTTATTTGTCAAAACGGATGCTTCTGCATAGTCTTGCAGGGAGTATTTACGAGCGCTAAATGTATGCCTCTTACAGGAGCGGGACATGATGCTGCTTCCAAAAAACTCTTAAGTGCTGACTACCAATTCAGGACGAATGGAGAAAGCGGGGTAAGCGTTTATTTGAGACTCGAACCTCAGACCAATGATTCGCTAAATTTCATTGCGAGTGCATCGTCCATTCAGTCAGCCTCCGACTCAGCAAAGAAGTAACAGATTGCATTAGTGACTGTCATTCAGCCTGAACAGAGCATCGTTTTCTTTCTGGAAGAAGGAGAGGGAGGGAAATGTGACATGACAGTGGCCAGACTAATGTTTGCTTTAGCTGCTTTCTGGCAAACTCCTCGGGACTGTTCTGAGAACTGGGTAGATAGCTGGATCATTTCACTACCTCTGTGAAAGGACCCAGGTATCCTATGTTGAGTCAAGTGTCGACCCATCGCCGCCGTAGCAGCTGTAATCCCCCCCCCCCCCCCCCCCCCCCCAACTCTGCCTGGTCCTGGAAATATCATAAAAAAGAAAGTTACAGTAAGAAAAGGGAAAGTGGTCACAATATATTATACTTTTTTTTTCTTTTTTTTTTTTTCTGACGGGATTGTATGACACAGGCCTGTGAGTATTTGGCACCTTTGTCTTACCGCCTGCATGTAGGTTAGTCATAATCTGGCAATGTTGTAACCACCATGAGTTCGTTTCAATAGGCAGAAATATGTTTGGGCTTAGCAGATATAAGCAAGTGGTTGTGAACAAGGGCTTGATTCAGATGCAGGGCATGAGTTACAAAAAAAGAACTGTTCCAAACTGAAGGGACGGTGAGAAATAGGAGGGTGTGCAATGGTATTCCTAGTGTTTAGTAGACTGAAGGGCTTGTAGCAATGTTTTAAGTATTTGTACATGAGAAATCAAGGAAATAGAGTAGCGCAGCGTAATTTTCTTTCCCGTTTTAAACAGCAGTGCTTTTTCTTTCTTTTAGGTTGACTTTTTTCATGTGGATAACTTTCTTGGGGGAGTCAACCACCAAATGGTGTGGAAGGCGCAGGGGCTCTTGGATTTCACTTTTACGAACGAGTTCTTAAAGCACGTGATTGAGTTGACTTTTCCAACTGAAAAGACCGATCTGATGTTTTTTTTTGTTTGTTTGTTTGTTTTTACTGTGTCATTCAGGGGAGCGGAGGGGAGGGGCGTAGGGGAAAACATCTGTGTTCAGCAAACAAAGAGTGGTATACAATATTCAGTTTAACGTCTCCAAGAAATGTACAGAACTCCTGTTGTGTCTTGCGAAAGTCATCCCTACAGAAGTGCAGTAACAAGAAGGGGTGGTGGTGGTGGTATTTGGTTTCGCAAGCTTCTAGCTGGACACATTTACCAAACTTTTTTTTTTTTTTTTTGAATGCATTCGTAAACAGGACGTGCGCGCGACAGGTCGATTTCTAACACTGTTACTTTTACTTTTACTTCTGCCATTGTTACTGTTGCACCTGCTGTTGCTTCTGCTCCTGCTGTTGCTGCTGTTAGTGCTGCTGCTACCATTCCTGTTACTAGTGCTGCTGCTGCTGCTGCTGCTGCTGCTGCTGCTGCTGCCAATGCTACTCATCTTGTTTTTCCGCTGCTTTTCTGACTACATACAACTGCTGCCTCTGCTGCTGCCACTACTAATGTACACATGATCATACGTAAGAAGAAAAGAGGAATGCACGAGCATGTTTCATTTCAGAATATGCTGCTTTGTGTCTACGCTGTGTGCGTGCGCGCGCGCGCGCGCATGTGTGTA
>JADBJO010003336.1:142500-145000 GCA_016801955.1 Conus betulinus | reverse complement strand
TAATTTTGTAGTTTTGTTTTGCTAGCCAAAACTAACGATGTAGATAATGCTTAGACAAGACGTCTTCTGAAATAGGTAGGATGATACGGGAAAACCTTAAGAAACCTTTTGCTATATCATACTGCTCTAATCGAAACCTCTTCAAAGTTGAGTATCTAAGGCATGATGTATTGGTGACATTCATTCATGTGACCAACTTTGTATCATGCTTTATTAATCTCTGCATTTTTTTTTTTTTTAATTGAACACACAGTCACGCTGAAAACCCATCATAACTCTTGTGGGAATGCCCCTCGTGACATTCTGTGCAAGTAATTTCCCCCTTTTTTTTGTCATTCTCTCTGATTCCATCTTTTTTTTTCTTTTTTTTTTTTTTTTTTTTTTTTTTTTCTGTCTTTACCCATCGCCTACTGCGTTTAAGATTTTGTGGTCCGTTTGTCTGTCATTGTTCTGGGGGATCTTCAAACTTTTCTTCCATTGCTCCAAGTTGAAATATGCATTTGAGTGATTGTGATGCTTTTTGTTGAGGGTTTAACTGGAACTGACTGGATATCGTGCCAGATAACACTCTCCACGTCATGCCCCCCCCCCCCCCCTCCCCTGACTGATGTCCCACAGGAACTGCGATGCCACTAAATCAACTGTGACAGTGCAGTTGTTGCTGACACAGGGCATCAGTAGTGAAGCCAGGCTATGTCCAGGCACTTAAAGCAGCACTGAGAGAATGAAGAAGGAGAGAAGGTTTTCTTTTTTTCGGAGGGGAAGGGGGGGGGGGGTGCGGGATAGGGCGTGTGTTATCAAGAACTGTGGTCCAAAGTGTTGTCATGTAACACAACCCTGAATGGCTTTGAAGTGTTCTCTTTTGTTTTCTTTTCTTTCTCTTGACACAGTGAAATTTTCAGTGTGAAATCAGGGCTGTCACTTAAAAAAAAAAACTTTATTTATGTATGATACGATTGATTTCTCAAATTGGATGCATCTACATAGTCTTGCTGGGACAAGTTTTCTTACTAAACGTTGCTACGTGTCTCATACAGGGTCACCATATGTTATTGCTTCCG
Source organism: Conus betulinus (assembly GCA_016801955.1). Classification (NCBI taxonomy): domain Eukaryota; kingdom Metazoa; phylum Mollusca; class Gastropoda; order Neogastropoda; family Conidae; genus Conus; species Conus betulinus. Next base: position 143,939 of record JADBJO010003336.1, on the reverse strand, counting down.
AAAGACTTGATCGCTGACCACCATGTCACGGGAGGGGTGGTGGTGGTGTGGGGGGTGTGTGTGGGGGGGGGGGGGGCTTTTGTTTAAGACACGAGCCCGGACTCATGCCTCTCTGATTTCCCCCGGTGAGGGCGTTGTCTGATCAGCCAGCATCCAACGTAACAAAGAACAGCTGGGGTGTTTTATTGACTGTCCTTCAGTCTGAACAGAGCAATCTGTTATCTGGAAGATGGAGAGGAAGGAAAGTGGGACCTGACAGTGGCCAGACTACTGTCTGCCGGTGCCGAGCTGCTTCCTGACAAACTTCTTGGGACTGTTTTGAGAGGTGGGTAGATGGCTGGGTCGTGTCACACTACCTCTGTGAAATGCCCAGGGCATCCTGTGTTGAGAGTCAATGGCGACCACTGCCGCTTTAGCAGCCCCAGCTGCCCCTAAGCATCATTTTCTGGGTCGTGGACGTATGGGTAGGGCAAAAAAAAAAAAAAAAAGAAAGAAAAAAGAAATTTACCACAGAGAATGGGGACGTGTGCACGATATCTTATGCGTTCGTGTCTTCCTGACAGTCTTATGACTATATGAGTGTTTGACACCTTTGTCTTATTGTCTGTAAGAAAAGTTATGTATGCGGGTCGGTTAGTCGTAATTTCACTATATTGTTTTCACCATGAAGCAGATTCTAGAGGTATACATGTGCATGAGCTTAGCAGTCACATTAAATTGGATACGTGTGTGTGTGGAATTTGCTCCAGTCAACAAGGATGTGATTCAATTAGCGGCATCAGTTACAAAACTGTGTAAAACAGAAGGTGGTGTGAAAAATAAGAGGGTGTTCAATGGAATTCTGTTGTAAATAGCTCAGGAAACCATGGACTGTATACCTGATGACAATGTTTTCAATATGAACAAATGAAAAATCAAGGCACAAGACTAGTGCAGCATAGTCTTCTTTCCCATATAGAAACTGTACTCTTTCCTAGGTTGGTTTTTTTTTCACGACGAAGATGATATTTTAATGTTAGTTTTAATTTGTTTCTGTGGCGGTGACTCCGCCCTCAGGTCCTGTAATAATTTTGTCTGTGTCTGTGGCGGTAATTCCACTCTCAGGTCCTGTAATAATTTTGTCTGTGTCTGTAGCTGTAACTCCGCCCTCAGGTCCTGTAATCTGTTTGTATCTGTGACGGTAACTTTGTCCTCAGGTCTGTAATCTGTCTGTATCTATGGCAGTACCTCCGCCCTCAGGACCTGTAATCTGTTTTGTCTGTATCTGTGGCAGTACCCCCGCCCTCAGGACCTGTAATCTGTTTGCCTGTATCTGTGGCAGTACCTCCGCCCTCAGGTCCTGTAATCTGTTTGTCTGTATCTGTGGAGGTAACTTTGCCCTCAGGTCCTGTAATCTGTCTGTATCTGTGGCGGTAACTCCACCCTCAGGTCCTGTAATC
>JADBJO010003336.1:127500-132500 GCA_016801955.1 Conus betulinus | reverse complement strand
GGAGAAGGAGGAGGAGGAGGAAAGAAAGAAAGAAAAAAGGGAAAAAAGAAAGAAAAAGAAGAAGATGCAGAAGAAGAAAGAGGAGGAGTAGAAGAAGAAAGAGGAAATTTACAACGCAGCTAAATTAAATAAAGCATTGTCTGGATTACGGAAGTTATGTAGCCATGCATATGTAAACCAGACGCTCTCTCTCTCTCTCTCTCTCTCTCTCTCTCTCTCTCTCTCTCTCTCTCTCTCTCTCTCTCTCTCTCTCTCTCTCTCTCTCTCTCTCTCTCTCTCTTTGTTATATATGTCTGTCAGTCTGCCTCTGTCAATCTGTCTGTCTGTCTGCCTGTCTGTTTGTCTTCTGTTATTTTTTTCTCTGTCTGTCTGTTTGTCTGTCAGTCAGTCTCTGTCTGTCTGTCCGTCTGTTTGTCTGTCTGCCTGCCTGTCTTTCTGTTTGTCTGTCTGTCTCTCTCTGTCTCTCTCTCTCTCTCTCTCTCTCTGTCTCTCTCTCTCTCTCTCTCTCTCTCTCTCTCTCTCTCTCTCTCACACACACACACACACACACACACACACACACACACACACACACACACACACACACACACACACACACACACACACACAGAAAATAACATGAAATCCCGTGTGTAATTCTCTTTTCACGCCCAATTAAATCACAGAGTGAACATTTGGGTTTTACACGTAAATAAGACAAAAGTGATTTTTTTTTTTCAAATCAGCATAATATAGTCATCAACATCGTCGAGGTCCTCATAGTTAGAAGCGAATTAATGCTTTCAGATTTGTCTATCTTCTTTAAGACTTGGGGGTCTGGATTTTAATTCTAGGCCTGTCTTGTTCACGTGTTAACTTACCGTGGCTTCCAGGTTCACCTAGTCTTTAAACACCGTAACCTGAAACCTTTGCCATCATCACTGTCATCAAGAACAACTTTGACACTGCTGTGATGGTCAGCATCATTACTAATGTTATTGCCGCTGCTGCTGCTGCTGCTTGTGCTGCTGCTGCTGCTGGCTGCTGGTGGTGGGCTGTGATGCTGCTGCTGCAACTGCTGCTGTCAAAGATGCTGGTGCTGCGACGACGATTATTGCAATTATATGAACTAATAATACTAGTACCACTATCACTACTGTTGCTATTGTTTATGTTAGTGCTGCTACATTTACTGTTGCTACTGTTGATGCTAGTACTGCTGGTTCTACAACAGCAACAACAACAACAACGATTACAATAATTACAACAACAACAACAACAACAACAACAACAACAACAACAACACACACTACTACTACTACTACTACTACTATACTACTACTACCATTATTATTACTGCTATTACTACTATCATTTTTGCTACTGCTGCTACTGCTGCCGCTATACTACTACTACTACTACTACCACTACCACTACTACTACTACTACTACTACTACTACTACTACTACTACACTACTACTACTACTACTACTACTCTTCCCGAGCTCTGTTAGAAATGTCCTCTTTTGCGTAACTATTTGTGGTTCTGCCTTATTTTTCTAAAGTATTCTTTTTTTTCTGTCATTCATTTTTCCCCGTTTCCAGTTCATTCCTCAGTCCTTGTTCCACAAAGTCTTAATTACTCATTTATTTGTCTTTCATTGCAGTATGGAAAATGAGAGTTCTGTTTTCATCTGCCGACTGGTTGATGATAAAAAAAACACTTATCAGAGCAAGCAGTGACAGGCCGTTGTGCCAGATATATTGATTGACCTATGTCGCTTTTTGGTGGTGTTGCTATGCTGTTGTTATTATCATTTTTCATTCATTATGTACATTGAGATGTATCGATTGTGTGCTGTCATTGCCCTATCATGGCCTGGTTTTGTCTGCTTTAAATGCGTTGATCGTTCAGCTATCACTCATGTTGTAACTAATCATGAATATATGTCGTACTGCCGGTTTTTTTTAATGACAGATTTTTTTTTTTTAATTTTGTACTGATGACAACTCAGTACAGGCCCTGTTACCTAAAAAAATCTCACCACTGCACAAAATGTCACAATGACATTTCGTGCAGTTATTCACAGCACAAATTGTCACAATTTGCACAAAATTGCAAAAATGCCACAATTGTGACAATTTGTGCACCTGTATGCTTTTTTTGAAATCACTGCAGCACAAATTCTCACATTTCTCTCTCGTATCTGTGTGGGTGTGGGTGGGTGTGGGTGTGTAGGTGGACAGATAGGTGGATATGCTCTATGATGTCCACGTATTTTTTGTTGTTGCGTTTTTCAGCTTGGCTTGCAATTGACAATTTTCAGTTTGTATATGATATATACTTTTAGTCTGTCTTCACTGCACATGTTTACGAGGTGACAGCCTAGACGAGATGGCCCATGTTGGTTGATGAGGCTAACAGAAGCAACACGCTTTGTCTGGGTTGTTGGCAGTTGTTGTCCCCAAGGCTATGCACATCTGTAGCAAGTTTGGAAAATCTAGCTTAAAAGATGTGGAAGGTATTGCAGGAAAAAGGAAATGCGTGTTCATCGATCAGCGTGACCTTGACTTTGACCTTTGACCTTGATTTTTTTGCGAGCAATATCAACATATCTTACTAATCAACAAAGAAATTGGAGAAGGCTGTCTTAAGTGGTTGGATAGACATTGCCTCAAATGTCCATTTTGGCCGACGTGAGACACACATATACACGCGCGCGCGCGCGCGCGCGCGCGCGCACACACACACACACACACACACACACACACACACACACACACACACACACACACACCGGGAAAAACAAAATAATAAATAAAAAATAATCACACACAGACACGAACAAACTTAATAGTTTACTCGCTTTCTTGAAAGCGGTGACTAACACGACTGACAGAGGTTGTGACATTTTGTGCAAGAGTGAAATCGAAAATGGGGTAAAGGTGCACAAATTGTCACAACTGCGAGTCATGACATTTTGTGCAGTCCTTCACTGCACAAAATATCACAACTGGCCCAAAATATCACAATCGTGACATGTGTGTGCAGTGGTGACATTGTGTGCGGTAACAGGCCACGTGCGGCTAAGCTTAATTTAGGCCTAAAAAAAGCTGACCTACTTTTTCTGCTGCAGCCGGTGATATCACCAAAGGACTCGTATTGTGATCGACGCTTAATTCTAACAACTTCGCGGTCTGTTTGGCGTTGTGTGTCTCCCTAGATAGTCTGAAATGGTATTTTTGGTTGTCGGCGAGGGTTTCTATTTCATTTCTTCATCTTACTTTTTTTTTCCCCCCCCCTTTTTCTTTTAGCGCAAAGATTTTCACCAATATGAACGACCCTGCGTTACGTACGAGGTTTACAGGCGAACCGCTGTAACAGCCTGTTCATATCCCCCTTCTGGAACTTACCCCGGGGTAAGTCTGGGTTAGCCTGCTTTTACCCCCGGGGTCATTCTAGGACTAGTTAGAACTTAAACCCTAGTTTGCAACTTACCCCCGGAGGTCAGTTTGAGTTAGCCTGGATTCTTCCCCCCCCCCCCCCACCCACCCCCACCCCCCCCTCCATCTATTGAGAAGAGTCTAGAAATACATTCTGTCTAAACCCAACTGACTATACATAGGAAATGGGAGAGAGGATGTAAATATGCAGGCTGACCCAAATTTTCTTTTAAAGGCGGGTGTGCGTGTTGGGAAAAGGCAGAGGAAAACCCTGAATAACCCTCTCTTTTGTTTGAAGGGTGGGGTAAGTCCCAACTAGGGGGGCGGGGTGGGGTGGGAGGGTGGGGTCAGTTCTAACTAGTTCTAGAATGACCACCGGGGGGTAAAAACAGGCTAACCCAGACTTACCCCGGGGTAAGTTCCAGAGGGGAGTAAGAATGGGCTGTTACACTAGGAATGAACTGACGAAAAGACTGTTTATTGTCTGTGTCTACAGCAGACAACAATGGGTTTGGCTGATACGATTGGCAGACGACATGGGAGACTCCTGTTTACAGAGTATGCACGTTCAATTCGATCTCATTCATGTCATCCCATGCAAGTAGGTGAGACAGTTCGCTTGGTCGCTCATGTGAACATGGATACTCATCTGTTTTGCTGTCAACGATACGAGTGAATTACCTTTAGAATGCGCGTGACAAAAATCACAGCAGCCTGCTAGTCGTCGTGATTGAAGGGCGTTCTGTATCGCTGAAATTTTCATTGAGCCAGCTGCACAGCGGAACTGATTTGTTTTGTCGGGTAGTATTTACGGCTACATTTCATTGATGCTTTCTTTCTTTCTTTTCTTCTTTTTTATTATCTCCTTTTTTTATTCATCATTTTCTAGTAGAAAAGGGGCAAAACTCGCGGCGTGTGCGTAGATCTCAGTATCAGTACAAGCCATCCAACTCGACCTACGCCGCGATCTCTACGTGTACCCAGTGCTCTACATTTTTTTTTTTTTCTAAATGGACGCAGAGAGAGGAGTCTGGAACACTGTACCCCTCCCCCCTCCCCCCTTCTGCCCTTTGAGCTGCCCCTGTGCAGTTTCGTTCTGATTTTTTAATCATCCCTTTTTTTTTTTCTTTTTACGTAGGTTGTTCTCTCCACTGTATGGATCTGATTCTACGCCGATATTGGTATTGTTTATACAACATCTGATTGACATTATTATTATTTACCTTGTGTACCTCTGTAATAATGGAATGACCTTCAGTTCTTTAGCTTTAGCACTTTTACAGTTGCTTCTTCAACAAAGTGCTTCTTTTTCACCTACACTGACCACGCGCACGACCGAGTCATTCTTGATTCCTGAAATGTGGACAGGGAGCCGCCAGAAGACCCAGATTGAAAGTATAAAGAAGGAAGGGGGGGGGGGGGGGGGGGGGTGTTATTAATTCCATTTCTTTTTCCGTGGTTAGACTCAAATAAGGCCTGTATACTGTATTTATAGATGTGTTTTTGTCTATCACCATTGATCCCTGCATCTTCTCAGATATCCTTTTCTTCTAATGGCGCTTTGTCTTTTTTTTTT
>JADBJO010003336.1:120000-122500 GCA_016801955.1 Conus betulinus | reverse complement strand
CATCTCGCTCTCTCCCTCTCTCTCCTCCTACTCCACTCTCTCCGTCTCCTCTCTCTCCCTTCTCCCTCTCTCATCCACCGCTCGCCCCCCTCTCGCTCCTCTCTCTCTCCCTCTCATCTCTCTCCCGTCTCTCTCCTCCCTCTCCTCCTCTCCTCTCCTCTCCCTCTCTCCTCTCTCTCCCTCTCTCTCTCTCTCAACGCCACCTGTGTGGGTGTTGTGTGTGTGTGGGGGTTGTGGGGGCGCGCGGGCACGCGGGGGCCGGGCGGCTGGCGTGCGTTCGCGTGCGTGTGTGATGTGTGTGGTGTGTGTGGTGTGTTGTGGGTGTGTGTGTGTGTCTGCTCTCTCTCTCTCTCTCGCGCCTCTCCTCTCCTCTCTCTCTCTCTCTCTCTCTCTCTCGTCTCCTCTCGCTCTGAGAGCGGCTACGCTGTAGTGGACGAAAGTTTGTCCCGGCAACAAAAAAAAGTAACGAAGGTTAATGACACTATCTAAACGCAGAGGAGTCCCTGTGCTTTGAAGTCTATGATATAAAATCTTTCGAAGTTGGATTGTGCAACGAAAAGTATAACACAACCAAACAAGGCTGTTGAATCAAATGAAGACTGTTTGTGCTATGAAGTCAAACAAGGGTGGCTGTGCTATGAAGTCAAAGGTTGGCTGTGCTATGAAGTCAAAGGTTGGCTGAGCTATGAAGTCAAACACAGGTTGGCTGTGCTATGAAGTCAAACAAAGGTTGGCTGTGCTATGAAGTGCAACAAAGGTTGGCTGTGCTATGAAGTTTAAAACAAAGGTTGGCTGTGCTATGAAGTCAAACAAAGGTTGGCTGTGCTATGAAGGCAAAGGTTGGCTGAGCTATGAAGTCAAAGGTTGGCTGTGCTATGAAGTCAAAGGGTTGGCTGTGCTGCTATGAAGTCAAAGTTGGAAGTGCTATGAAGTCAAAAGGTTGGCTGTGCTATGAAGTCAAACAAAGGTTGGCTGTGCTATGAAGTCAAACAAAGGTTGGCTGTGCTATGAAGTCAAACACAGGTTGGCTGTGCTATGAAGTCAAAGGTTGGCTGAGCTATGAAGTCAAACACAGGTTGGCTGTGCTATGAAGTCAAAAGGTTGGCTGAGCTATGAAGTCAAACACAGGTTGGCTGTGCTATGAAGTCAAAGGTGGCTGAGCTATGAAGTCAACACACAGTTGGCTGTGCTATGAAGTCAAACAAAGGTTGGTTGTGCTAGGAAGTGAAACAAAGGTTGGCTGTGCTAGGAAGTGAAACAAAGGTTGGCTGTGCTATGAAGTCAAAACAAAGGTTGGCTGTGCTATGAAGTCAAAGGTTGGCTGTGCTATGAAGTCAAACACAGGTTGGCTATGCTATGAAGTGAAACAAAGGTTGGCTGTGCTATGAAGTCAAACAAAGGTTGGCTGTGCTATGAAGTCAAACAAAGGTTGGCTGTGCTATGAAGTCAAACAAAGGTAGGCTGTGCTATGAAGTCAAACAAAGGTTGACTAGGCTATGAAGTGAAACAAAGGTTGGCTGTGCTGGGAAGTGAAACAAAGGTTGGCTGTGCTATGAAGTCAAAACAAAGGTTGACTATGCTATGAAGTGAAACAAAGGTTGGCTGTGCTAGGAAGTCAAACGAAGGTTGGCTATGCTATGAAGTCAAACAAAGGTTGGCTGTGCTATGAAGTCAAACACAAAGGTTGACTGTGCTATGAAGTCAAACAAAGGTTGGCTATGCTATGAAGTCAAACAAAGGTTGGCTGTGCTATGAAGTCAAACAAAGGTTGGCTGTGCTAGGAAGTCAAACAAAGGTTGGCTATGCTATGAAGTCAAACAAGGTTGGCTGTGCTATGAAGTGAAACAAAGGTTGGCTGTGCTATGAAGTCAAAGATTGGCTGTGCTATGAAGTCAAAACAAAGGTTGGCTGTGCTATGAAGTCTAAAAAAAGGTTGGCTCTAACTATAGTACGAAGTCTTACAAAGGTTGGCTGAGGTAGAAAATCTAACAAAGCTTGTCAGTGCTATGAACTCTATGAACTCTAAGGTCGTCTGTGCTATGAACTCCAACAAATATTATCTGAATTTTTAAGTCTTAGAAAGGTTTCTTGTGATGCTACGAATTGCATGAAGGCTGTCTACCGCTATGAAGTGTAGCGACCGTCATCTCCGTCATGATCTCTAACGCGAGTTGTAAAGCGCTGTGACGCCACGGAAGGAAGTTGTGATATGACGTCAAACGGAAGTTGACCTCCGTTATGACGTGTAACAAAGCGGCTGTGCTACGTCAGACCGTGTTCAAACAAAGGAGGCAGAGGCCTGAAGACTTGGAAAGCTTCCTCTCAGTTTAAGTTGAACCAAGGGAGTCTGCAAGTTATGGGTCTTTGGATGGCTGAAGTACTGTATTTACCGCTATGAAGTAAAGAAACGTTGTTCCACTCGTCAACTCCAGTGTAAGCTGTGCTATGAAGTCAAACAATCTCGTCTGTGCTACAAGTCAACTGACCTATTGAGTTGTGG
>JADBJO010003336.1:112500-115000 GCA_016801955.1 Conus betulinus | reverse complement strand
CCCAGTCACCACAGCAAGCTGCAGCTGAAAGCACAAGAAGGTATCTTCACATAAAGGGCCAGTCGCAGTGTTGGTGAAAATCCCAGCATTCGAGGGAAACGGGGCGAAAGGTTTTCAAAACTAATGCTTCTCAGTCCGTCCGGGGTGGCTTACTTGGAAGGCCAGGAAGCTGGGGCAGGGGGAACGGCTGGGGATGGGAGGAATTCGGGTTGGTAGAGGGGAGGGAGTGTGGTGGGGTCCTACGCTAAAAAGCTTTGCGCAGGTCACCACCTTCAAAACGAAGCCAAACGCTTCGTGTCCGTAAATCATCTGCGGAGCTGGAGGAGGTTGTGTAGTAACGTCATCTAAAAGGCTGTCCCAAGGCAAGATGGAAGTTTGTTTATTGATTTACCCGATCTCTTCTCTCTCCTCTCTCTTTGTCTCTCTCTCTCTCTCTCTCTCTCTCTCTCTCTCTCTCTCTCACACACACACACACACACACACCACACACACACACACACACTACACTACACTACACTACACTACACTACACACACACACACACACACACACACACCAGACACTACACACACACCCCCACACACACACACACACACACACACCCCCCACCCCCACACTTCACACACACACACACACACACACACACTACACACACACTACACACCCACCTCCCCCCGTACACACACACGCACACACACTACACACCCCCACCCCACCCCACCCCACACCCCCACCCCCCCCACACACTACACACCTGCACCCCCCCCCCCCCCCCACCCCCCCACACACACACACACACTCCATCCCTCTTTCTCTCCCCTTTAGCCCTCTTCACTCCCAAAGCTGCAAGTTGCGGCTGACTTCGATTACCTCAGCCCTTCCTCTCGCCTTCCTGCAGCCCACCGCCTCCATCATTCATTGCCTGTGTGGTGGATTGGTCTCGCTGCTGACAGACACACCGCAAGACCGGCCGTGATAAGCTCCTGCAGGTTCGCAAGCTCGTGTGAAATTTTCATGGGACAGGATGAACGTCTACTGTGTGCGTCTGGGATGCCCCATACCAGTAAAAGCATGAGGATGGGGGGGGTGGGGGGGGTGGGGGGTGGGGGGTGAGAGGAGTTGAGGCTGCTACTCTCCAACCACCACCACCACCACCTCCTCCCCTTTCCACCTTTTTTTTTATCTCTTTTTGAACCCCCCCTCTCCTCTCTCTCTCTCTCTCTCTCTCTCTCTCTCTCTCTCTCTCTCTCTCTCTCTCCCTCTCTCTTTTCGCTCTCAATCCCCACTTACTGTTTGACTTTATGGTTTGATTGGACACGTGCCGGTGGAAGAGAGCTCTAGTCAGGTGCTCTAACCATACTAAATAGTGTTAAGGTGGTTGTTTCGTTTCTTAGCCTTCTTTATTAATACCCACCCACACACACACACACACACACACACACACACGCGCGCGCGCGCGCGCACGCACGCGCTCACGCATGCATGCACGCACACAAATACGCGCGAGTGCGTGCACGCACCCACGCACGTACATATGCACGCATGGACGCACGTATGCACAAATACACATCTATCTATCTATGTATCTATCTATCTATCTATCTATCTGTCATCAATCTATCTATCAATCAGTCATTATGTTATCTATCTATCTATCTCTCTATCTATCTATCTATCTGTTTCATTTTCTCTATAACTTCGTTGGGATTGTGATGTCTTTTCTCCTCCTCACTGCCATGCATACTTTGATCATTCTCTGTCTGAATGTCTGTCTGTCTGTCTGTCTGTCTGTCTACCCCTCTCTGTCTCTCTGTCTCTCTCTGTCTGTCTGTCCGTCGTCTGTCTGTCTGTCTGTCTCTCTCTCTCTCTCTCTCCCCTCGCTTCTTTTCTTCTCTTCTTTCTTCTTCCTTCTCTCTTCTTCTTCTTCTTCTTCGTGTGCGTGCGTGTGTGCGTGTGTGTTGTGTGTGTGTGGTGTGTGTGTGTGTGTGTGAGTGTGTGTGCGGGGTGCGCGCGCGCGCGTGTTAGAGTGCGCGGGCGTGCGCGCGCGCTCAGGTGTGTGTGGTGTGTGTGTGTGTGTTGTGTGTAACACTTGGTTCTGTACTCGGTGAGGGGCCCGGGCGATGGGAAGGGAGGGGGCTGGGTAAACGTAAAGTTCCCTGTAGCGTATTGGCCCCAGGGGCAGTGACCGGGGCAGCGAGTTGCCCACTGTGTCAAGGACCGTGCGTGACTGAAGGCGGATCCTCCTGCCCTCTCCATCTGTCGCCATCATCATCGTCACTGAACTGAGCAAGGTACCCATTTTCAGCTTTATAGACAGAGAAGGTTTCAAGCCGAAAACTCCGAGCCAAAGTGTTAGTGGTTTGAACTCACAGCCGGTAGTTCTGCACACAAACTCTCCATTTGGGCTTCACGGAGTAGTAGTAGTATAGTAGTGGGGGGGGGGGGGGGGGGGGGGGGGGGGGGGTGGGGGGGGGGGGGGGGGGGGTGGGGGGGGGTGGGG
>JADBJO010003336.1:100000-110000 GCA_016801955.1 Conus betulinus | reverse complement strand
TGACCTGTACTGACAAAGTTGCTTTGGACATTCCTAGCCAGATCTTAACAGTAATAAACTAATGGCAATCTTTCAACCACCCGGCCCACTCAAAAATCGACAAACGCAAGGCACAAGTACAGATCTCTCTTTCTCTCTTTCCCCTCCCCCCATTCTTTTCTTCCCTCCCTCCCCCTCCCCCTCCCTCTGTCCCTTCTCTCTCTCTCTCGTCCTCCTCTCTCTCTCCTCTCATCTCTCCTCTCTCTCTCTTCAACTCCTCCTTCCCCCCTCTCTCATGTTTGTGTTTAGCTATGTGTGATGCTAGTGCGCGCGCACGCGCGCGCCGCGCCGCGCGCGCGGGCGCGTGTGTGTGTGTGGGTGTGTGTGTGTGTGTAGTGTTTCGTGTCCGTGTGATATCTGTGGGTACAAATGTAGGTTGAAGCAAATGAATAAATAAAGAAATCGGGTGGTGAGGGGGTGGTTTGTGTGTGTGTTGGGGGGGTGTTGGGGGGGTGGGGGGGTGGTGGGTGGTTGGGGGGGGGGGGGGGATTGAACCACTACCAGCAAACATTGCAACAAACACACCAGACAGCAAAAAACCTGATCAAAGGTCAGAGATGGGAACAAACAGGAAAAGGCCCCGCGATCAATCACCTGCTATTTTCAGATGGTATTGTATCATCACATGGAAAACGGCCCAAAGTTGAAATTACAAACAGTACGTGCAGATAAAAAGAAGAAGAAGGAGTAACGAAGGAGAGAGTGAGAGAGAGAGAGGAGAGAGAGAGGAGAGGAGGAGAGAGGAGATAGAGGGGAGAGAGAGGAGGAGGAGGAGAGAGAGAGGAGAGAGAGAGAGAGGAGGAGGAGGATGGACACCATCACATTCCTGGAGATCTCCATCAGCCCTCATCATCCTAAGCCCGACACATCCTGTCCTCTTCTGCTTTAGCCAAGTGTCGACCTGAAATAAATATAGCACAGTAGCCAGCTTAAGGCGTCGTTGTGTTGTATTTGATATGGGCTGATTCGTAAACTTCCTTTTCCTTTTTTTTTTGTGATAAGGTGTCTCTACGGTGATAACATTCCTTTACCCGATTTGAAACTGAGTGGGCTTATCTAAATGTCATGAGATGTACAAGTCGAGAGATAATTCGTTTGTTTGTTCGACTCGCACGGCAAGTCATAATCTAGAAGACGTGAATGGCCTTTTCAAATCGCACCTTTCCTTCATTTTCTGATTTTTTTCCAACACACTTTCTCTCCTTCATGTCTCTCTTGCGTCCAGGCACGCGCATGTAGGCATGCACGTACGTACGCATGCATGCACACACGCACACGCACCACACACACACACACACACACACACGCGCGCGCACGCGCAACAGCACGCACGCACACGCACGCACGCACGCACCGCACGCACGCACGCAGCACGCACACGCACGCACACACACACACACAACACACTCACACACGCACATACCACCCACACACACACACACACACACGCACGCCGCGCTCGCGCACGCGCAAGTCTCGCTCACACGCACACATTCACTGACGCACACACACACACACACACACACACACACACACACACACACACACACACACACACACACACACACACACGCACACTACACACACACGCACAACACACACACACACCACACACACACCACACACACACACACACACACACACACACACACACGCTGTCTTGCGCGCGCGCACGCGCGCAAGCATTCACGCACACGTACGCACGCACGCAAGCACACGTACTGACAGACACAGACAGACCGACAGACACAGACACACCCACACACTCACTACACCCCCATAGATACCCCCTGCTCCCCCCCCCCCCCCCCCCCCCCCCCCCCCCCCCCCCACACACCACACACACACACACACATCTTTTCTCTTGCTCTCTCATCTACTTCCGATGTTCTCTGAGATGACTACCCCCATCAGTCCGGGGAACTGTGTTTCTCAAACTCTTGCTTTTCAGCGATTCGTTCTTCACTGGCTACCATCTTTTCTTGATTATCTTTCCGTCATGTTTCCGTTTCCGTCTGCTGCCCCAGACATCCGCTTGTCCTCCACTTCCCCTCCCTCCTCCCCTTCCCCTGCCTATTGTCCTCTGCCCTTTTCCCTTTGTCCCGTCTGTCTTCTCACGCCCCCCAGTGTTCTTCCTTGTTTGTCTTCTTGTTGTGACTCGTCATAAAATGTGCTGCACCAGCGTTACTTTCGAAGAAATCTGAATACTGCCATCGTCTGACAGACTACCAAAGGGAACCGTATCTGACTTCATGTTGTAGACCTCTAAATGCTGCCATTATCTGACGTGCTAATGGAGCCATTAGAATCATAAGTCCGCCTTCTTGCTTACGGATGGCCGAGATACTACCTGTTATTTATCTTGTATTCATTTTACGTATTTAATGAATACTGTTACTGAAATGTTTATGCATCAATGTATAATATTAGTGCATTTGAGAAACATGAATGTGCAAAACGTGTTAACGATTTTTCAACTCATCTCTCTCTCTCTCTCTCTCTATCTCTCTCTCTCTCTCTCTCTCTCTCTCTCTCTCTCTCTCTCTCTCTCTCTCTCTCTCTCTCTCCCTCTCTCTCTCTGTATCTCCGTCTCTTTTCTCATTCTCTCTGCTCCCCCCCCCCCTCGCTCTACTTCTGTATCCTTCTTCCCTCTCTTCTCTCCCCCTCTCTCTCTCTCTCTCTCTCTCTCTCTCTCTCTCTCTCTCTCTCCTCGTCCCTGTCTGTCTCTCCCTGTCTGTTCTCTGCCTGTCTATCTGGTCAGTCTGTCTATCTATCTGTTCGTCTTATCCATATGTCTATCTGTCTATCTATCTATCTATCTATCTATCTATCTATCTATCTATCTATCTATCTTTTTGTCTTTTAATATTCTCTCTTTTGTAACCTATTATTCACATTACTACCACTGTGATCATTACCATAACCCTATATATAGCCCCGTATGAGGCTTTTTGTTTTCATTCCTAACTAGTCTTGTCATTATTCATGACTGTTCAGGCGTATCTGATGTCATTAAACGTCACCATAAATGAACAGTTCATTAACAAGCTAATCAACTACAAACCAGCCAATCAATCAGATCTGAGCTTGTTTCGTCGCGTTACTAGCAGCCACTGATCCACAAAGGGGTTATCCGTCACAGACCGGCACTGGGAAACTCCGCAGAGGAGACTCAGCGCTACTGCTGAATCAGGTTGGTCGTGTTCGATAGTCTTTGTTTCCATTGATCGCGCGGGCAAGACGCCAGCTAATTTGTTTTTTTGAATTTCACAAACGGAAATGAACAGCGTTCGATACAGCATTCGGCACACTCGTTGGCACGACTGCTTGGTGAAAGTGATTTAATTTAATAATTTAAGAATTGTTGAAATTCCTTTCACAGATTGTGTGCAGTCTGGTTTCCGAAGGTTTTATGCCATCAGTCTGACAAGGTATTCTATGTTGATCGATGTACAGTTACTGTGTATGTGTGTGTGTGTGTGTGTGTGTGTGTGTGTGTGTGTGTGTGTGTGTGTGTGTGTGTTGTGTGTTGTGTGTGTGTGTGTGTGTGTGTTGTGTGTGTGTGTGTGTGTGGTGTGTGTGTGTGTGTGTGTGTGGTGTGTGTGTGTGTGTGTGTGTGTGTGTGTGGGTGTGTGTGTGTGTGTGTGTGTGTGTGTGTGTGTGTGTGCGCGCGCACGATTCCGAGTCTGCTTTAACGGCTTTACACCGTCAAAATACATAGAGTCGTCCTGATCTCGTCCGTGAAATTGTATTTTCAATTCACCAGTTAGTTATGCGTTGTTGTAAAGTAATGTTATTGTGGGTACCTGGTCACTGTAATCTTCGAGGGAATGAACTGCTTGATACCTGTGCAAAAGAGGCTTCAATGTACAAATTGAATACAGATTTATGTGATATTCCTTATTCGGTTCTTGAAGTAAACAATATTCTGACAATAGCACTTTGGAACCAGAGAAGAAAGACGCAGTGTCTTAAAACTGCCATTCGGAAGAACAGATGGGATCTTTCTGCCGCCAGCAGTCATTGGTAAGTCCTCCAGGTTCTATTTCGAATCGAAATTTATTACACAGAGTACGGGTGGATAGTGGGTTAGGCGGGTTTTCAGAACCATCTCCTTTGTGTGTCTGTGGTCAAAAACTTAATGTATCTCATATTTTACTTGAATGTTCCATGACAAAAAGCGTATATTCAATGTCTTCACGATATACATTTTATATCTAAAAATCTACCTTCAACATTGCATAGTATTTTTCTTGTTTTCCCAACCCCGAAAATGGGTGGAGTCTAGGTAGTTTAGCTGTACAACTGATCAAGTGTTATCTACTTGGCAGATTTTGATAACGGAATTGTTGCTTCCGTTTTTTTTTTTTTTTTTTTTTTTTTTTTTTTTTTTTTTTTTTTTTTTTTTTTTTGTTTTTTGGTTTAGTGGTCTGATGTACACGTACAGCAAAGAATTTGTTACATAACAAAGCTGTCCGACTCTCACGTGCACTAGGTCGCATTATTCCGTTTATGAAACATTTGCATATGGTGTGCGCGCTAGAGAGAGAGATGTTTAGGCCATTGCCCCTCATGAAGGGGTGTGTATATACAAACAAATGTCCAATCTGGCATTTAGAGAATCAATGACATCATTCGTAATACACTTTGCAATAATTTCAAGAGATGAGAATAGAACGCAATTTCAAAGCCATTTGAACTGATTTGGTACCTTATAATATTTCAACGGTATGTATTGTGCTCTTAAGTCGTTTAAAATAGGACAACATAGAACAAAAATGTACCTCATCTTCTTTCTCTCTTTGACAAAGTGGACATAGTAAGTCACCTTCACTGTGTTGTCTATGACGATTACGATGTACCTCGATTTCAGAAATACCAAGCCTAAATCTTATCAGTACATGCCTCAAATATCTGTCCAAATTGAGTAATAAATATGTTTTAGCATCCGGAATAGTACAGAAGAAGGTTCTGTAAACGTTAAACCTGTCACTGTTATTGATATGGCTATTCCAGTCCTGCCATCTGCACAAAATTAACCTTTCCCTAAACGTTTGCAGAAACTCGCTTATCCCTTCTACTCCTTGATTGAGCCATACATATCCGAATCCAAACGTATACAATTTACAGCGCGAACATTTGAAGCCCAGTTTTTCTTGTCACGCAAATCTAAATCGAAAAGCATTCTATAGGCCTTAAAAGGGTAGTCTACATTCGTCCATCCTCGTCAGCTTTAGCCAATACCTAACACACTTTACAGCTGAATTTATGTAAATAGGATATCGATTTGTTTCTCCGTATACCATGTCATTAGGTGTTCTCATTTCTACTCCCAAGAATCTCTTAATAGCAAATAAATGCACCTTTTCGCAATGGAGTGCTGCATTGTCAAGGCCCCATAACTCTGCACCATACTGAACAACAGACTGAACTTGTGAGTCAAATAACTTAAAAAAGGAAGAAGGAGAAGAACACTTTAGCTTAAATAACTTTTGTAAAAAACACAATAACGCGTTTTTTTGCTCTGCTACTGAGATCACGACATGCAGCAACAAAACTTAACTTTGTTGAAAAATAAATTCCTAGGTATTTGTAAACATTCACAACAGGCATAACAATCCCGTTGTAGGTCCCACCTTTCTCTGGCAGCTAAATACCCCCCTTTTCTGAATACCACTATGTTGCTTTTATTCATATTGACCTTCAGCTGCAAAGCTGCAGCTGCAGCTGCACGTTGAAGACTGTTAATCTGTGTTTGTAAGCCAGTGGCAGTCTCTGAGAGAGTAAGGCCACATCATCTGCCAGAAGTAATATGAATAATTCAAAATAGTCAGACGTAAACATTGCACCATGTCTCCCTCTCTCCTTATCACCTCTAATGCTAGTTCATTAATGAATAAAGAAAACAAGACAGGACTGCAGGCATCTCCTTGTTTCACTCCACGGGTGCAGTTGATGTAATCAGTCACACTACCTCCGCATTTAATTCTGGCTTTGACATTGTCATACATACTACGAATACACCTAAATATCTTGCCTTTGATGCCATTTTTCAATATTATGGGCCATAATAAGTTCCTTTCAACAGAGTCGAAAGCCTTTTCAAAATCAATGAAGGCTACATATAATTTACGATTGAAACAAAACTGTTTTGAACGAGTGCCAATAATGTAAACATGTGATCAACTGTAGAGTAACCTTTCTTAAATCCTGCTTGATGTTCACCAGTCAGATTATATTCTTTTATCCATTCTTGCAGTCTGCTATTAATAATTGTGCTGTAAATTTTACTGCTCGTATCACACAGTGAAATGCCTCTGTAATTGTTTGGATCGTTAACGTCACCCTTCTAAAACAAGGGCTGCACTATAGAGTTGGTCCAGTTGTCCGGGAACACGCCTTTATCAAACAACGTATTAAAAAGCTTTACAAAAAAAAAGTCAACAACTCGGTCCCCACCATACTTCAACAACTCACCAATAATTTCATCCGGTCGGCAGGCAGCTTTTCCATTTTTTAACCTATTCACAGCTAGCAGAACTTCTTCATTTGTTATTGGACGGTTTATAGAACTAATTTCCTCCTCATCGATATCATTGCCATTTCCATATGAATTAATAACATCTGTTGTTATTTCTAATTCAAGTTCAAGAAATCTTTAAAATGTTTGAACCAGTCATCGACTGTTAGACTATTTTGAACACGTTTTCTTTTAAAGGATATTTTACGCACAGTTTCCCAAATTCTCTCTGATTGTTCACTGATGAAATAAGTCTGTCTAACAACATATCGTTATACTGTTTTTCTTTTCTCTTTATCAGATGTTTGTATTCTTCTTGCTATGCAGTAGGCATCACGGTCTTCTTTCCTTCTCGTTTTTCTAAGAATCGCAAGCAGCCCTTTTGCCTTAACTTTGCTTAACCTACATTCTTTATCATACCAATCACTGTTTTTGTCATACTTTGCTAGATTAATTCTCTTTTTTTCATACAACTTGCTTGCTTTTTAATCCAGTCATTAAACAGATGCAAAGCACCATTGAAATCATGATCAATTAACTTTGTGGCACGATCAAGTACCAACCGTGTTTCTTCTGATGTCATTTTCTGAGTATAGACTGACCTTAAATCATTGTTCCACACAAACTTTTCAATGACTTGGTCTGTTTCTGTGGGATTTACTTGCGATCTGGTTTTTCTTTCAGAAAATCTAAAATTTAATTCGATTGGCAAATGATCTGATTCTATTCTCTCTGAGATCACCATTTCACATGAAGACGCGAAACCGAAAAACAATTCCTTAGACAGAAGAAAGTAATCATTAACGCTACATCCTGCTTCTGATATGAACGTATAGTTGCCGTCAGCATCCCCATTACATGTGCCATTTAGAATCCACAGTCCAAAGGTTGTGCACATATTTAACAAATATTTTCCATAATTATTCATACCATTGTCTGCAGACTTTCTCATGCCTTTAGCAGAAAAAGAACAATCATAAACAAGGTGATCATAAACATCATTTTCATCAAAGATATGTGGAAAAATGTCAGAAGTCCTACTATTCAAATCGCCTGACAGAATTACATGCACATCCTCAAACTCAAGTAGAGAATCAAAAAGACATTCTTCAAGCTCACTAATACCATTTTCAACATCAAAGTAAGTGTAATATGGCGAACCCTCTGGTGGAACATATGTACATACATATAATACATCTTCCATAAAGCCAAAAACACCCTTATCAACTAAAAAAAAGAATATTTGGAGAGTCTGTCTTGATTTCATGGACATAAGGTGTAAGTTCAGTTTTAATGAGACATATAACTCCACCAGAATATCTTCCTTGTTTTGAAAAACTTAACTGCTGGTTTACAGAAAATAGTATAGCCTGGAAATACTAAGTTTTGGGAAATCCTCTACGAAGGTTTCGACAAGACATATGAAATCAAATTTCAACAAATAGGGAGTAAAGTCTGTATCATTGAATTTAGACAAGAGTCCATTTACATCCAGTGCAAAAAGGAGAAGGACACATCACAATCTTTATCATTTTCACAGCCCATCACAATGTAACGCACTTTCATTCTCACTGACATCTTTCCTTTCACCCCTCAGTGTGTTCCTCTCCACTCGTTCACCAGACACATCGTTACCACCCCTGTCCTCTCTTTCCGAGTAACGATTTCCTTTTGAGATGCCCCCCTCTTACAACTTCCACCGTCGGTCTGTGTGTCACGTGATATCGATCGGTAAATGTCTTCAACTCTGTTTTCACCACACACATATCCATGTTATCAGTTTCAGAACATAAGAAGGTCGATTCGCCTGCATTAACACAATCAGTCATATTCATATCAACTAGAACATTTTGATCAATACAATTCAACATAAATTCTTCCTCCATATTTACAAATGACCCCCACCTCACCTTTGCGCGCTCAGTATTTACAACGTCAACGTCAACCGGTTCACAACACAGTTTCCGCACACCACTGCCATCGCACCCGGGCCTTTTGGCGTTCTGCACAGCTAGCACGTGCAAATCTGTAGGATGACACCGGTGTCGAGCTGGGCTGGCCTCCCCCCTATCTTGACTCTGTAAGAGCTCCCCCCTCTCCCAGAAAGTACTTTTTTTCCCTCAATAAGGAGGTGATCGAAGACCATAGTCGCTCGCTTGCCTCCTCTCTGGCCTTCTTTAGATGCGGGGGACAGTTTTTTTCTTATGTCTCTTACACGTAGAGAGAAGTCCTCGCCAACGAACACCTCACTTCCCTTCAGATTACGCTTGGCCTTTAGAATTTTCTCTTTGTCTCTGAAGAATGTGCAGCACGCGATGACGGGCGAGTTGGATTTGCCGTTCAAGCGATGGACCCGGTCGAACTGAACATCTCCAGTCAGCTGCAGTTTTGTCCACTAGCAGGTCGCCGACGATACCTTCACATTCAGCCGGTGTCTCGTCGTTTGCTTACGCGGAAGACCGTAAAAAATTAAGTTGTTTCGCTTGGAGCGTCCTTCTAAGTCATCGACTTTACGTTCTGTGTCCATCATCCTCTTTTTCAAAGTTTCATTTTCTCGACGAAGATCAGCCACTTCTCCTTTCAGGAACTGAACCTCTTCTTGTAACCCAGCAAAACCGTCACGAATGTCCTTAATGTCATCTTTAATATTGTCCACTTTGCTGTTCAGATCCTGCAGCATAGACACGACATCCATGAGGGTGGGTGATTCAGTAGGCTTGGAGGTTGTTGGCTTGCTGGCCGAGGAATTTGCTGCTTTCTCAGTACTGGCTCTCCTGTCAGAGCTCAGGCAGGTCAGGTCTGGCGGTAGCTGTCCTTACGTGGCCCAGGATTTTGTTCCACGTCGCCACACTGGAGCAATAAACTGCCCCAGAATAAAAGCGTGAGGAGGCAGCCTACCGTTACACCGTCTACCGCGTTTTCAGTGTCAATGTCTTCACGCGCATGGCGATGCTATTTTCCACTCTCTTGGCCATAAATGAGAGAAATACCGACAGAAAAACACCCACATCTTGCCCTAAACTCGAGCTGTGATGAAGGCATGATGCTTCATGAAGGTACTCACACACCCAGAGAGAGAGAGAGAGAGAGAGAGAGAGAGAGAGAGAGAGAGAGGGAGAGAGAGAGAGAGAGAGATTTGAATTTTCAATATAGTCAAGATTAAATTTGTGTTATAATTACAAGTTCTGATTTGATTATTTTACTTGCAAATGTTAAATGATTCCTTGTTAGGAATCCTTTATGATTTTCATGTCAAGCAGATCTTACTTGCATTATTTTGGTTTCTCATTACTTGATCATGTTTTTTTTAACTGTCAGTAAAACACTATGTTAATCTTGACAGTAAATGGTTTCAGTCAGTCAGTCAGTCAGTGTGTGTGTGTGTGTGTGTGTGTGTGTGTGTGTGTGTGTGTGTGTGTGTGTGTCTGTGTGTCTGTGTGT
>JADBJO010003336.1:80000-82500 GCA_016801955.1 Conus betulinus | reverse complement strand
CAGTGCATATCCGTTGCTTAACAATCTCAGTCGACTTCCAAAGCCTTTTTCTTCTTTGTTTCATTCTTGCACAGCGTTTCCTACATTTGATTTCATATTTCACGTGATTCAGTTAACTTTGTCTGAAGGTCATTGAATTTGATTATGTTGATTACTTTATTGTTTTCACCCTACTTTTATTTATTTCCGTTTAATTTCAATTGATTTTTTTTCTGAATTGGTTGGGCTTAATTTTGTATAATTTGGTTTTGTGTTGTAGAGTTAGAGTATGTGGTTCCAACAGGTTAAACCTAAAGTCTTATGGCCAAATAGCCCTAAGTGTAGTAAACTGTTTGAGGTTATCATGTCCAGTGTACAACATTTTGCAAGGCAGAGCCCATCATTCTCCGTCTGCCGCCTTTCATTGACCAGGATTAGGCACCACTTTTCTGCAAGTTGAGCGGAGAGGGTTTCTCCAAACGGAAAAAAAATCCGACTTCACAGTCTTCTGTTGAAGTCACAGCCACCAGATAGCCAGCTAAAGGATCCAACCTTTTGACTGCAGGCTTTCAAGGTTTCTGAATGGAAAGCGCCAAACTCATCATGACAAGGACGTGACTGCTTTTGATCACTGGACGTCTCTACCAATCGCTTCGTTTGTCGGCGGCATGGGGAAACGTTCATTGGATGGGTATACACCCTGGTGAGAGGAGGACAGCGAGGTGAGCTGCTTATTACTTGACGTCTGTGAGTCGGTTACATCTGGAGCCCTGAGCAACTTCCGCTTTTTGTCTGAAGCTTGTCGTCATTAAGTACTGACAGTAAGAGCAGAGCTTCTTTGTACTGAACACAGTGTGAAAGGAGATGGGTGGAAAGGAGGGGTTGTTTTGGAGAGAGAGAGAGAGAGAGAGAGAGAGAGAGAGAGAGAGAGAGAGAGAGAGAGAGAGAGAGGTGGGTCGTGCACGCACGACTCAAGATCGCATCAGTTCACCGAACCATGAACCATCAAATATTGACAGAGCAAAAGATGAAAGGAAGCTTTGCAGTGGTGGGTGCCATTGTACTGCTTCTCTGTACTGGCGTGTTCACCAAGAAATACAGTCGGTGCCATTGTCACGGTGGTTCACAAGGAACCAATCACCTTGATCCACCCCCTCCAACCTGCCTCACATCTCTCTCTCTCTCTCTCTCTCTCTCTCTCTCTCTCTCTCTCTCTCTCTCTCTCTCTCTCTCTCTCTCTCAAATTTATCGCATCCCCTCTCACTCTGTGCCTACCCCCACCTCTCTGTCTCTCTGTTGTCTCTCCCTCCCTCCCTCTCTCTCTCTCTCTTTCTCTCTCTCTCTCTCTCTCTCTCTCTCTCTCTCTCTCTCTCTCTCTCTCTCTCTGTATCATCATTCTGAGTGCCAGACGTAGTACGGTAGTACGGATATCACATTTGTATACCACCTCAACAAATGCCATTGGAAAGGTGTATACTCTTTAGCCTTCTAGTGATTTTCACAACAACAATGATTTCATGTTGTACTACCCAGTAGATAGCGAATGGATAGTTTTGGAAATGATGAGATGCACAACGAGTCAAAGAGAGGGAGCGTTCACTCAGCTGGTGCCGGAACTGTGCAAACGTTCTAGCACATTTCACTGCAAACAAAGTTATTGCTCGCGAGATTGTGCTGCCGCCTCCGTTTTGCTGTTCCCGCAACCTCTGCATGCTTGCTTGGCACACACGGGCCAGTAATGCTACCATAAAGCCTCAGATCCTCGGAGCTTATCGACCCTTTTGCCTGACAAGAAACGATGGTGGCTTCCCTTTCAAAGTCTATTACCCCCGTCCGTTTGCCTCCCTTGCCTTTTCTACTACTGTCCCAGCACGCACGAGCGACGGTGTGTGAAATCTCGCGGGAACTGTGGCTGCTCGTGACTGATCTGGGGCGCGCATGCTTCAGGTCCTTCACATCCGATTGGTGGAAATTGTCTTCGGTCTCTTTACCCCCCCTGCTTGTGTCTCCTTCGTTTCCCTGCTACTCTTTTATGTGGGTGACCTGTCTCCCGCTTACTTGTATTCATGAAATTAACATCGACAATATAGAGGCTAATGTCGCTACTAAACATGAAGTCTGTTATGTCATGTCTTTATATTCAGCCCAAAGGATCAAACATAACGTTCACTTTAAAAAAAACAACAACAACAAAAAACCGTGCATGTTACATTGCTCTGTCTGTCTACCTGCCTGCACTCTCTCTCTCTCTCTCTCTCTCTCTCTCTCTCTCTCTCTCTCTCTCTCTCTCTCTCTCTCTCTCTCTCTCTCTCTCTCTCTCTCTCTCTCTCTCTCTCTCTCGCTCTCGCTCGCTCGCTCGCTCGCTCGCTCGACGGGTGGCCCCTCTGTTGTTTGTCCGGGCCTGGTCGGATGACCACTGCCTATTAATAAAATAAGTTAGGCTATATGACAGTAGCTGAAACAGACTAAGTAGGGAAAATAGTAGACTATTGATCCAGACCTAGTCTTACACAGCAATGAA
>JADBJO010003336.1:57500-62500 GCA_016801955.1 Conus betulinus | reverse complement strand
AACACACTTGTAACATTGGTCAGGAAATGGGAGCAATAATTAAAAAAGAGACTCACAGAACACATGAGGGGCTCTTCACCTGTCGGGGCACACCGGCACTCCGAGCAACACCAATTTGGCATGGACAACGTCATCATCCTGGACAGAGAAAAAAAAAGTGGTTCCAGCGAGGGGTCAAGACGGCCATCTACATCGCAGCCACCAACTCCCCGCTCAACAGCGACCGGGGCCGCTACACCTTGCCCCTGGTGTACGCGTCACTGATTCGGTCACGTGACTTGGGTACGTCCCATGGTCACGTGATCTGAATCGAGAGCTCACGCAGTCAGTAACAGCATCGCTGAGGAAGATGGCCGGATGGCTGTCGAAAGCTACGAGTGAGCAGTACATTTTCTTTTGTTGGGAGACTCGGTCTAACTTCAGGTAGCAGTATTTAAAAAACATTTCGCTCGAGAAAATGATGGAATTCAGCTGTGTGGTCCCAGTCTTCCGTCACTTTCATCGAGTGAACCACTTTGAGGCAGGGGGTCCAGGGAACAAAGAAAACACATCACTTGAACCAATTCCCTACAGTGGCTTTTCTCTGAGAAAAAGAAAGTGTCTTGCATTTTTAAAAATTGCTGCTTTGGTGTCCTGTCTATACTGGTTTGAAAATATCCTCGTTTAAGCCTCGTTTTCATTCAACGCCTGCCTACCTTGCGCTGAGGAGATCTAAGCTAAGTGACGAATTCGTTCATTTTCGTCGTTCGGTTTGTTTGTGTCTTGCCTGAAGAAGACCTAAGATCGAAATGCTTTTAGTTTTGTCTTGTGACTCGTTTGTCCACGTTTCTCTTGGCGGTTCACTGACATTTAACTATTTAAGGATTTGAACCCACAGCTTTCTAGCGCGCGCGCGCGCACGCACACACACACACACACACACACACACACACACACACACACACACACACACACACCACACACACACACACACACACACATCAGTTGAACCATTTCACGACAGTGGCTTTCTCTGAGAGAGAAAAAAAAAGTCTTGCATTTTTTAAAATGTTGCTATGGTGCCCTGTCTATACTGAATTGAAAATGTCCTCGTTTAATCCTCGTTTTCATTCAACGCATGCCTACCTTAAGCTGAAGCTATCTAAGCTAAGTGACAAATTCGTTCATTTTCATCGTCCTGTTTGTTTGTGGCTTACCTGAAGACCTAGGAGGTCGAAATGCGTCGAGTTTTTGTCTGTGACTCGTTTGTCCACGTTTCTTTTGGCGTTTCACTAACATTTAACTATTGAAGGATATGAACCCACAGCTTTCTAGCACACACACACACACACACACACACACACACACACACACACACACACCACACACACACACACACACACACACACATCAGTTGAACCATTTCACTACAGTAGCTTTCTCTGAGAGAGAGAGAGGGAGAGAGAGAGAGGGGTCGGAGAGAGAGAGAGAGAGAGAGAGAGAAAAATGTCTTGCATTTTTAAAAGATGCTGTTTTGGTGCCCTGTCTATACTGGTTTGAAAAGATCCCGAGCTAATTCTATAAGGAAAGGAGACTGAGAACTGGTGAAAACCACCTGAGTCAATTGGAGGCACGGGTGGAGGGTCGAGAAGAGTGACACATGGACAACAGCCCGCCATTGGAGAGCAAGGGGCCGAGTACTAGGTGAAGTAATAATAGGGACGTGTGTCGAGATTACTTGTCGTTCATTAGTTGCTTCACTGCCTTGGGTTTTGTCTGTGTTTTGTCTGTGTGTGGTGGTCGACCAGTCTTCTCTGTTTGATTGTTTTCTCTGTTGGCTTATTTTCTCTGCCCTCCCTCTGACGTTTTCTCCCCGTCCCCCACCCCCCCCCCAAACCCCACCCCCGCACTTTCTCTCGACTCTCTCTCTCGGGTGTCCCCACTCTTGCTCGTTTCTCTCACTCCTCAATCTCTCGTATCGGAAAGATCTCTCACCCCCTCTCTCTCATCTCTCTCTCTCGTCTCTCTCTCTCTCTTCCTCTCTCTCTCTCCTCATCTCTCCTCTCTCTCTCTCTCCCTCGCACTCCTCCTCTCTCCTCTCTCTCTTTCTCCTCTCTCTCTCTTATCTCTCTCTCTCTCGCTCTCTCTCCCTCTATCTCTCTCTCTCTCTCTCTCTGTGTTTTCTTTTTCTGTGTGTCTTCTCTGTTCTTTGTCTGTCTCTTCCTCTCTGTCTGTCTGTCTTACTCTATCTTCTCTCTGTCCCTCAACCACACACAAACACACACACACACACACACACACACCACACACACACACACACACACGGACGCGCGCGCGCGCATTAGTCTTTTGCTGTACCTGTGTCAGTGTATTTTCCTCCCTCGCCTCCCCTCTACGTGTGCCTGCTCTCCCTGTCTGTCTGTCCTCCTCTCTCTCTCTCTCTCCTCTCTCTCTCTCTCTCTCTCTCTCTCGCTCTCTCTCTCTCTCTCTCATTATCTCTCTCTCATTTTCCCTGTTGCCTGTTGTCTATATAAGTGTTTATCTCCCTCTACGCCTCGCTCTCTTCCCTCTCTCTCCTCCATCTCTCTCTCTCTCTCTCTCTCTCTCTCTCTCTCCCTCTCTCTCTCTATTCCTTCTCTCTCTCCATGACTCGTTCTGTCTGTCCATCTGTTCATCTGTCTTTTTTCTGTCTCTTTCTCTGTCTCTGCCCCCTTCTCTGTCTGTCTGTGTGACTGACTGTCTGTCTGTCTGTCGTCTGTCTGTCTCTCTCTCTCTCTCTCTCTCTCTCTCTCTCTCTCTCTCTCATCTTTAAGATATAGCTGGGAATGCTTCATCAAGCGATGTTTTACGATCGGCACTAATACTTGGACAGAGATATATTGCACATAACTAAGAATTGTTCAGCTTTCCTGTCATTCAACTCTTGTCTTCCTTTTCATTTTGTTGGATGGAGGGAACTAGAGGGGGTGAAGACGAGAAAGCAATCAGGATTTTATTAAGAGAGATAGAGAGAGAAAAAAAAAAAGAGAGAGAGAAAGAGAGAGAGAGAGAGTGAGAGATTGAGAGGAGAGACAAACAGACAGAGACAAATAGATAGAGAGGTAGATACACAAATAGACAGAGGCAGAGCGAGAGAGAGTAGAGAGAGAGAGCGAGAGAGGTGGGGGAGCCAATTGGGGATTATGGGAAATGGGGGGAGGGGGAGGGGGGGGGTAGGTAGATTTTAGTAAAGGGAAGGAAATGTCAGGAAGTCGTTTTCTCCACAGCAACCACTCCCTTTTCCCTATCCCCTTTCGGAACGTTCTCACAACCTCCATACCCTGGGTTTTTCCTTTCTTGTGGATCTGAGTAGGTGAAGAGGCGGGAAATATGTGTGTGCGTGTGTGTGTGTGTGGTGTTGGGTTTGGGGGGGGGGGGGGTACTCGGAAAGACAAAGAAAACAGACAGCAGAAAAGATATGAGGGAAATTACTCTGGCATGTAGGTGTTAACTGGTAACAGTTCCTCTCTTCGTTTTAGTGCTTTAAAATGAACATAGCTACAGAGCGAGTTACAGTTCTCTTTTCAGTAAAAGAAGCAATGACAGTTGATGAACATTTCCAGTATGAGGCAAAAAATTTACTTATCTCTTAAATCTTTATAAGATGGATAAACAGTCAAAGAATGTATTTCGTCCTCGATTTCATTACAGATTGGACAGTTTTTAGTGTATATCTTTGATGGACAGAGAGAGAGAGAGAGAGAGAGAGAGAGAGAGAGAGAGAGAGAGAGAGAGAGAGAGAGAGAGAGAGGACAGATAGGCGGACAGAAAGACAAACAAGCGGTCAAGCCAAAGGCGGTGGAGCTGCAGTTGATTGACAAGTAATCTCGACAGACTTTACCATCATTGCTTCCCCCCAGCGCTTGTTCCTGGCTGCCTGGCCGCTAGGCTCTTGTCTGTATGACCCCTACTCCACATATAACACGGCCAATGCCTCCCACAGGCTTATGAAGGCCATCATTTCTGGTTTGCTCACACCACGTCCCTAAGATTTAGCTAGGCATGGCATGTGTGTGTGTGTGTGTGGGGGGGGGGGGGGGGGGGGGGTGAGTAAGGGTTGCCTATTGGAATATGTATGCATGGGCTTAGATGACTAAGCTAAAATGGCACTGAAGATATTGATTGACTTCCATTTCTAATCCAGAGTAACAACAACAACAACAACAAGAGCGATAATTAGTGTTACGGATGGTGTGCGGTGCGTGTTTTGTTGTCTGACTCTCACTCTCAAACGTTTGGATGCGTGTACGACTTTTTCCCCTACACACACCCACACCATACGAACATGGATAGTCAGGCAACACACGAGTTAGATTTTCTTTCTTATATGCTGGCTGAACCATCAATACGAATTGTTACAAAATCAATATATGCTACTACATAATGTACAGATCAATTCACGTCAGTTAAGACATCAATACATAAGACAGTTCAATCATCAGATATCAGCATATTATATTACGTATCTTGATATAACTTACAGATCTCGCCGGAGCCGTCCACAGTGTCTCCCATACACAATCAACACACTCGGTTCCATCGTACTCAAGTCACAGTCTACAGCACTAAAAGAAGACCAAGAAGGATAACCAAGGTCCCACATGATAAATACAGCCGTTCACAAACACAGGCGATGAAGAAGAATAAAAACAGAGTCTCCACACAACAAGCACAATAAATCACGTCGAACCATCAGAAGAAGAAGAACCGCAGATTCACATTCACAGAGCACAGTAACCCGTAGCAGAAGAAGAAGCACCGCTGATTCACAAGGCACAGTAAAACCATTGAAGACCTGCAGATTCACAAGGCACAGCAATCAATACAGAATCCCCGGAGAACACGATTTCAGCAAAGTCCCATAGAACACAATAAACTTCGATTCGACGTGTTTGTTATCTAAAACAAAAATGAATTAACTTCTCAGTGTATAGATATTACAATGTTCACATCAATAAACCCAGCCACCGACACACATGAGG
>JADBJO010003336.1:50000-55000 GCA_016801955.1 Conus betulinus | reverse complement strand
ATATTCTACAATATAGGAAATGCGCATTTAAAAATTTTCTTTCTTTTTTACCAGGAACAAATGTGTGGAATTATACGAAATTCTCTGTAACATCTTCTCTTTTTCACTGAGCATGCTCACCATTTTAACATTCCTTGCAGTCCCCTGAGACTGGCTTTATTCTTTGGCATGCGTCAGATACTTTTCCTTGCTGTCATTAAGTTTCTTATAACAAACGTTCTTTGAAGTTGATAATTTTAATAGCTTTCAATTCTCTTTTATTTCATTCGATATATTTTCGTTTGCGCTCTGCATTTAATTGGTCTGAATAGGTTTGTTTCAAATTTTGTTTTGCTTGTTTTGTTTTATATTTTTCTACAAGACCAAAGGTAAAACCGTATTACCTACTGGGCGGAGAGAAAGTGAAATGCTACAGGTTATGGTGTTAGGTGCGTGGTATTATGGAATGCTGTACCTAGTCCTCTCCCTCGGCCACCTTGACTATCCTCAAACAGAATCACCCGACCATTTTCTGCCAGAGGATTTCTAGGCCATAAAAATCCGACCACAGAGGTAGTTGGACTTCACAGCCATTAGCATCTCAGCTGAAAGCTCCAACCATTTGACTTTTGGCCTTTTAGGCTTCTTCAAGGAAGCAGGGCACTTTTATGTACAAGACAGCTGCGTTTGATGACACGAAGCCTACTTGTCACTGCGTACATCGGGTGAGGGGAAGATATGGAGGTAAGGTGGCGACGAACTGAAGAGCCAAGTTCTATTCAGGGAGGGATTGCGTGTCTGGTGATTTTTGGGGGGTGCCATCAGGGGCTGTGGTTTGGTTTCAAGTTCTTCTGTTTGGATCAATAAAAAGGTTTCAGGAATGGACTTGACCAATTGCAGAAGATACATCTGGAAGGTACCCACCTCAGTATGCCACGAATACGTGTGGGCGAAGAGTGAAAACTTCCGACTTTTCTGTATCCAGTCAAAAAGGTCGGGTTCAATATTCCCTATTAGTGTTAATCAAAAGTCTCTCTCTCTCTCTCTCTCTCTCTCTCTCTCTCTCTCTCTCTCTCTCTCTCTCTCTCTCTCTCTCTCTCTCTCTCAATTTGCTCACATCAAAAACCCACTTACACGTATATGCAAGACATTTGATATATTGCATGCATATGCATTAGTAAATACGTTAACAAAGTCTAAACACAACTAAACTCTTGCACATGCATACACGCACGCGCGCGCGCACGCGCACACACATGCGCGCAGACACACACACACACACACACACACGCACGCACGCACGCACGCGCGCGCACGCACGCACGCACGCACGCACACACACACACAAACGCACACATGTACACACACACATGATATATATATATATATATATATATATATATATATATATATATATATATATATATATGTGTGTGTGTGTGTGTGTGTGTGTGTGTGTGTGTGTGTGTGTGTGTGTGAGTGTGTGAGAGAGAGAGAGAGAGAGAGAGAGAGAGAGAGAGAGAGAGAGAGAGAGAGAGAGAGAGAGAGAGAGAGAGAGAGAGGAGGTGGGTTGATGGGTGGGGTCGATCTTCCTCTTTCTGCACACAGTGCGATCTCACTCAAGGCATATTTGTCTGGGAGAAGAAAACACGAGTTGACAGGCTCAGCAAACAAACGAGTTCCTAAGGACCTACAGACAATGTTCTCCTCCATCACTGTGGGGTTGCACGCAGATCGTTTGTTTTCCTGCAAACGCTTGGGGATACGTACGTGGGGAGGTTGGGAGGGGAGGGGCTACACGGAAGGAGGGGTGGTAGAACAAGGATCTTCCAGCGAGCTGACTTGAGTGGCAATATGCTCTCACTCTCTCACTCCAGTATTGAATCCTGGCGAAATTGACTTTAGCTTACACCGTTTCTGTCCGAAAAAGTGAGTATGAAATCTTTCCAAGTTGGTTGGTCACTCGATTGTGTCTTCTTTTCAGGCCTGAAATTGGGTCAGTAAGTGTGTGCTTAAGCAAGGATATGTGTGCACAACAGTGAAAGTTGATGATAGTTCACTGAAATGTACCTCTGAAACCCAATACCTGGGCACTCATATCTTTCCATGTGTGTTTGTGCTTCTGAGCAAGACCCAACGAGAACCCTTAAAAGTAATGTTCGAGCCGTAATGAGTCTAAGACCATTCAGTCCTGGCAACCAGTTTCCTATCATTATCATCATTTCTGTCGTTCATAAATGGAAATGAATACATCTAGTAGCTGTCCAAAGATAACATTTTTAAATTGCAGGCAGTGTATGTTACAGAAAAAAAAACATGTCTTATGGGTAAATTGTTTATTTCATTTTTTTGTGTCAAAGCAGGTCAGTTTCACCAATCTAACTGCTCATTCTGACTACCCCTGCAGACAGGTTCCTCCCCTCCCTCTTTCGTCCACACCCATATCAAAGCCGCTTCCAGTTGCAGTCCCTGTACTAATAATCTTCATGGAACTATCACTGTATATTCACCATCACGCCACTGCACTTATTAGAAAAGGCAATGCAATACTGTTAAGATACTTTGATGTGCAGACGGTGCGTTTGGTTTCCTTCACACACGTTTTGATAGCTCCTGCAGTAGAATCAGACCAAGAGACTGGAATGGAGATCATCAAAATATGTTATTCACCAACACTGTCCATAAATTTGCCAAGACTGCACCAGATTGTTTAAGCCCAGCAAGTTGACAGCTTCAGGCTTAGGGTTGATCATCGTCAGTTCCTCTCGCATGCCTACAGGATCAACATCTCCAAGACATAGGAACACCCATGTGGAGCTCCTCCACAGTCCTCATCCTCAGGTTTTGCTTGCCTGGCCCATTCTCCAGGAACTGAGGTGCCAAACAAAAAGACCCCAGTTCCGTGGAACTCATGGAATAAGCTACAAGATTGTCAGAATTACTGACAGACTGCAATGGCTAGGAAACCCAAAGTAAAATAAAAGAACAGATTTGCAAACGAAGCCACCGTAGACGAGAGTGTGAAACAGACATCAAAACATCAGTTCACTGTGGGAGTATTCTGGTACATTTCTGACTTTTTGTTCTCCCAGTTCTTACAGAACAGGGAGTACTTTAGAGTGGGAACGAAGAAATGCTGTCTGTCTGTCTGTCCGTCTGTCTGTCCGTCCGTGGGTCAAAAGGTGTTCCACTCGCTCCAGAAAACACTACTGGGCCGATCTTTCTGACAATTTGTAGGTATGTCCATTATGGGTTACGAATGATGCCCAATTGTTTATTGTACCGTGATATAGGTTACTAACGGCTATAATGGCCCATAACGGTTTTCTTCTTTATGGGATATCTCAGAGAGTACTTGGCTGATCTTTCTGAAAACGTATAGGTATGTTCATTATGGGTCACAAATGATGGCGGATGTTTACCAGAATAGCCATTACTAATGGCCATAACGGCCCAAACTGTTTTTCCTCTTTATGGAATATCTCACGTGTATTCAGAATAACCTTGGAGTATGTTAACCTGCTTTGCATCGTTTTCCTGATTATTTCATGATGATAATTAATATGTTCAGAGTAATGACAATGTTGACATATAATCCTATGTCATGTTTAGACGACTTGACAGGGATATAAACATTCATTCTGTTTGCAATAATTCCTGTCATCAACCTGACTCTTGTGAGCGACATGCTCGTGGCGTAGGTCACGAAGTGTGAGTAGCACTTTCAAAATTACACCTATGAAAAAAAAGATGGTATTCAACTTCCCATCATCTCAACCGCTCTAGGTATGCAGTAGCTGGGGAAATAAGGAAATCCCACACTGACAATCCTATAAAAGGATTTGAACGCAACCTCCTGGCATACACTCATTATTTTTACTGCTACACCACTGTGTCTGCCTGTGTAACACACACACACACACACACACACACACACACACACACACACACACACACACACACACACACACACACACACACACACACACACACACACACACACACACACACACACACACACACACACACACACACACACACAACGAATGTTTCAAAGTACTAGATTCGACAAAAATGGTACCCTTGCACCATGTCTTCATCGGTTTGAAAAGGTCAACTGCTAATTTAAAGAGAGTTAGATGGATCGTGTGGTAGACTACCTGAATAAGCTGGAGGCATGGATCGTGTTATGTGTAAGGAGGGTGACATACGGAAAACAGCCAGCGATTGGACAGTGAGGGCGAGAGCCAGGTGAAGTAATAATGGTGACGTCTGTCGAGATTACTTGTCAATCATTTGCTGCTTCACCGCTTTGGGCTTCGTCTGTGTTTTGTTAGTTGGCGTATCTTGTTTGCCGGATTATCTCAATGCTGGTCTATTTCCCTGCTGTCTCTGTTTCTACTTCTCCTGGTTCTTTTCCCCCTCCCTCTCCCCTCTCATTCTCTCTCTCATTCTCTCTCTCTCTCTCTCTCTCTCATTCTCTCTCTCTCTCTCTCTCTCTCTCTCTCTCTCTCTCTCTGTCTCTCTCTCTCCCTCCCTCCTCTCTCTTTCACTCTGTCCATATGTCTGTCTGCCTTTATGTTTATCTGTCTCTGTCTCTGTCTCTGTCTCTTTCTCTCTCTCTCTCTCTCTCTCTCTCTCTCTCTCTCTCTCTCTCTCTCTCGCTCTCTCTCGCTCTCGCTCTTTCTCTGTATATCTGTCTGTTTCCGTTTCTGTATCTGTCTCGCTGTCATCTTTCGGTCTCTCTGTCTGTCTGTCTCTGCCTCTGTCTCTCTCTCTCTCTCTGTCTGTCCGTCTCTCTCTTTCTCTCACTTTCTCTCTGTCTGTCTGTCTGTCTGTCTGTCTCTCTCTCTCTCTCTCTCTCTCTCTCTCTCTCTCTCTCTCTCTCTCTCTCTCTCTCTCTTTTTTTTTTTTTTCTCCTGTCCTCCCTACCCCTCTCCTTTTCTCTTTGTTTTCTGTCTGACTGTCCATCTGTCTGTCTGCTCGACTCTTTGTCTGTCTGTCTCTCTGTTCTGTATCTG
>JADBJO010003336.1:42500-45000 GCA_016801955.1 Conus betulinus | reverse complement strand
CGGGCTTGTCATACCAGCACAGGCTTGTCATACCAACACTGGCTTGTAATACTGACATAGGACTGACAATCAAGGTGACATCTATGGGGCGGACTGCTTCCCTTAGCCTGTTTCACGTAATTATATTCGCCTTCAAGCACTCGTTCACATCTTCTGACAGTCTTACATTTTCTGCTCGCGGTAGTCCCTTACACTTTTGGTGTACTTTCTTTTATTTATATCTGCGCCCTTTCTGATTGGAATTCTCTTCCAAATAAACCCTACTCGTCTGAATTTCTTCCGTCCATGTGCACGGCTCTATTTTTTTTTCTTCATGGGATTGGCTTTGATTTCGTTGCAGGTGCTTGTCCAGTCTTAGCTGCAGCAGGTTCTGTACATTTACGTCACTCACCTCCATCCCCACTACCATACACCGCACTCTTCTCTTCCTAACCACAACTCACAAACTCCAAACCCAACCCCCACACCCCTTTTAAAGTTTTATTTTTTGGTGGGGATTGATGCATCTCGCGAGTGTGTGCATGTGTGTGCATGTGCATCCTATGTGCGTATATGTGCGCGTATGTTGTGGCTTTTGCTAGATCTTAGATTGACACTGTGTTGTGTGTTGAAGTTTCGGGTTGTACGTCATGACCTGCTATAAGAGGGGGTGATGGTAGACTATCAATTGTTATTGTCATTATGATGTAGCAGGATGCTGCACAAAGTATTATTGTTATTGTCATTATAATATAACAAGATACTATACACTTAAACGCACGTGACCATAGCCATGATTCATTGATAATGCAATGATAACCTTTCTTGGATTGTATGTCTCTCTGTGCCTTTTTTCTCTATCTCTGTCACGTTCCCTGTGTCTCAACCATTTTTAGATGCTTGTCTATCCCATTCTACATCTGCCTGTCTTATCACTGTGTCTGCCTCTAAAGTCGTAACAACAGATTATGTTTGTTTTGCTTCTGTCTTTTGGTGTGCCTCTGGTTTACGCACGTGCACCTACATACTTTAACACGCAGGCACCACATTCTCATCCATCCACTTTTAGAAGCAAACTTGCGTGTGCACATGTGCATTCTCGATTGCGTGCCCCTTACGTTCCTTCTTCCTGCATGCCACTCTCCTCCTCACACATCTCAGCATCTCCTCGTTCCGATCCTCCTCATTTGCTTCCCTGTCTTCCCCTATCCTATGTCACCCATACACATGCACATAATCACTGACTCGGGAAAGCGAGAGAGAGAGGAGAGGGATGGGATGAGGGGGAGGGTTGGAGATGGAGGGATGAGATTTGAAATAAATATTATTGATTAGGTGTCCGCATAGGACATCAATCGTGTGACCTCTGGTGGAAAAGTTAAATAGACAAAAATGCTACTTGAAGATACATCACCGTGTCTTGACTTCAAGTGTTTCCGTGCCTTAATGCCAGGTCAGAAGAAGAGGAGGATGATGGTGGGTACAATGAGGATGAATAAGTTTATTATTGTTGCAATGTTGGTCATCATGTTTGTGTGTGTGTGTTTTTTTTTCTATCCCAGCTTCTCCTGACAAGTTAAGTTAATCACGCCGTCTGTGCACTTGTTAATGTTTTAATTGTTAGCTAATCTTAACCGAATCAATCGTTGTTGGTATAGCCTCTGCTTTGTTCACTGGAATCAAACGCACGTTTTCACTTTCCACCAACAAACTAGCTCGTCGGCCGAATCAATCAATCAGTCCATAAATATTGAGTCATTCAATGGGTCAACATGACGATTAAGTTATCTCTCTAGAAAACGGGAATGTACCCAATCCTCCAATAGGTCATCGAACTTAAACGAACAAACACAGCATCTCCATAACCGTATCCGCTTGTCACATTCAGCTATAGCAATTCATTTCGATCAAAAGCTCAAACCATTAATTCTGGAGACAAAAAAAAGGAAGGGGGGTGAGGGGGGGGGGGGGGGGGGGGGGGGACAAAAAATGAAAGTTTACTAGCGCTCGAGATTAAGATGGCCAACGTACTTGACTGATTTTAGGAAATGCATATTTCATGAAGAGCAAATATTGGGGCAAGAAGACGCACGTAACTAAGAATTCCATCGGCTTTTCTGTCATTTGTCTTGTCATCCGCTGCTTTTTCTGAGAGCAAAAGGTTTATTTTTTTTTTTTAACTGAATGATTAAATCCGGTCGCACACAGTGAATGTGTACGATGCACCATCCTTGCCCCTACTTTAACCACACCCCTCTCTGTCTGTCTGTCTGTCTGTCTGTCTCTCTCTCTCTCTCTCTCTCTCTCTCTCTCTCTCTCTCTCTCTCTCTCTCTCTCTCTCTCTCTCTCTCTCTCTCTGTCTCTCTCTCTCTCTCTCTCTCTCTCTCTCTGTGGATATATATATATATATATATATATATATATATATATATATATATATATATATATATATATATATATATATATATATATATATATATATATATATATTGTAAACCTGGCGGTGAGGTGTGTCTATTTT
>JADBJO010003336.1:15000-25000 GCA_016801955.1 Conus betulinus | reverse complement strand
TCTCTGATCTACAACCATGCTACAGGTGCAATTGCTGATCCAGTGGAATGCAGTCTCTGATCTACAACCATGCTACAGGTGCAATTTGCTGATCCAGTGGAATGCGTTTGTCCATTACCTGGCCACCTCATCACTCCTGATATGTAACTGATGGATATTCAGAGTAAGGATGCAGCGACACGTGGGTTTTTTTTTTTTTTTTTTTTTTTTTTTTTTTTTTTTTTTTTTGTTTTTTTTTTTTTTTTTTTTCCATAAGTGACGTGTATCTTTGGTGGAGGTTCTTAACAGTATTTCTAAAAGCTGTTATGTTGCGGGGATAGATGGTGACTTTTGCTTTGTAGAATAGAATTATCCATTCATTTTGTATATAGTTCAGGTTGATGATGGGGGGCTTTCTATTGTGTCTGTAAAGATAGATTCAGGAAAAAAAAATGTTCAAGATTGAAGAAGTTCAATGTTTTTAATCTTTTCAAAATGTGGTAGATACAATGCGAAAAATACTTGAACTGGAAACTGATTCTAAGTAGCTGTTTAATGCGAAACATGTATCACAAAGTGGAACGAACTGAAGATAAAGAAAATCATATTTCGAACGTGAGCATAACAGCAAAAGAAAGTGACTCACTTAACAGATCCCCCCCCCCCCCCCCCCCCCTTCTAAAATGCATGCATAAAAAAGTTACGTACATGCATATATACATACGTAATGCATGCATGCATACATACATACACATATACATGCATACATGCGTGCATACATACATGCATACATGCATGCATGCATGCATACATACATACATACATACATACATACATACATACACACACACATATATATACATACACACACATACATACACACACTTCAAAAAAAATAAATAAAAACGTCAAATCCTACTGTGAATCTTTGCAGAATCTTGAGCAGTGTCTATCTTTAAAAAAAATCCAATAACCCCATGCCTTGGCTCTGGAGTGTGGTCCAAGGATATTGATCGATGTTGCAGACTTCTGACCGCTAGACAGCAATTACACATATTCCCTCGGTGGGGCTGTGTGTATCCGAGGCTGATACAAGTGGCGCTGGGCCGATTCCACTTAAGTGGCTAAAGTGGATCCAAAGATGAGTTGAGGAAAAAAAAAAAAGCATCTTACATGTTTTCAACCCCAGCCCAGCATTTCCCGCGTGTTTTCACACAATAAACGGAGCAGAGTTTATCAGAGGGTTGTTTTTTTTTCATTGAAAAAGAAATCGACATTCTAGTGTTTGTTCTTCTTTTTTACTCGCCTGAAGGCTCTCGAAGGAAATGATCTGAAAAAGGGATTAGCCTCCCCCTCCCCCCCCCCCTCCCTATATTCCCCTAGGGTTGCGATCGATTGAAAATGTCGTGTCCTGATAGATGCCTGGTCTGGTTTCAGCTGATTGGGTATCAATGCAATCACTACCCTTGTCTAAATGTGATCATTTGATCTGAAACTGTGTCCTCAGTTCTTTTTCCGTTCTGTCTCTCTCCCTCTCTCGATTCTCTCTATCTCTGTCCCTGTCTCTGTCTCTCTCTCTCTCATGCATTTTATCGCTTCCTTTCGTCTTTGTTTCTTCTTTTTTTTCTTCTTCGTCTTCCTTTATTTCTTGCTTTTTGTCACTCTTGTATGGGTTTTTTTTTTTCAGCTTCTCTCCCCTTTTCCCAAAAGAGCATTCATGCTTCTTAAAATAAATTTTAGTTTTTGTTTGTTCGTTCTCTCAGCGTCTCTCTCTCTCTCTCTCTCTCTCTCTCTCTCTCTCTCTCTCTCTCTCTCTCTCTCTCTCTCTGTCATATTCCATTTCCTTACAGAACACAGAAACGATCTGAAGGCAGAGAACAAACAATTTCAATGAAAAAAGAAACCCAACAACATCAACACAAACAACAACAACAACAGGAAGAAGACGACAGACAGCTGTGTCATCTGTAATGTAAAGAAACAATATTTTAACAAGACTTTCACTGCCATTGATGACATAGGCTAACAATGAATGACGTGTACAGAGATCACGAAACTTTGTCACTGTGTTATTAATCGCCTAGCGATTGGTCATTCACAATGACCTGAGAGATGTGATGCGCGCGCATCTAGCCAGTGATGCTTGTATCATGCCAGAGACAAGACACATGCTTTTTCCACCAAAAAAAAAATCTCATCGTTTCACAAGGTCAGTCCATTCCTTTTTATTCTTTTTTTTTTAACTTTATTAGTAAAAGATAGCAAAGCTGGGTCCTTTCAGTGACTTTTTATCAGCCAGATTTCGTGTTGCTGCTCAGATCAACAAAACCGTATTTGCCGGCTTTCAGCCCGGTACCGGTACCAAGTCTGGCACCATGGCCTCACATGATCACGATGAAAGGCCTGCCGTTGAAGGCAAACTGGGGGGGGGGGGGGGGGGGGGGGGGGAAGTTAGAGGACAGGCTTCAAGATGTAGCTCAGAGTTTGGATGCGAAATGGAAAAAAAAAGGTTCGATGAATTTGAAACTCTTTTGAGAACTTCCTTAAAACGTAAACTCGATGCCGGAGACACGAGCGGAAAGCGATTCTGACGTCGAGTATGACGAACGGGATGTTCTTGTTTTGCAAGAGGATCAAGAAGAGCTAGATTTACAGCAGTGTGAAAAGGCACTGGTTGAGAGAAATGCGTGTAGTTCTACCTCTAGCACCACTAACGAAGACAACGCACAGCTGTTTGATGAAATCGAAGAAGAGCTCAGTGAAAAAGAAATGCAAGGGTCAGTGATGGTTTGGCAACAATAGTCAATGGGCGTTTCACAGGAAGTTTAGTGAAAAGGTCCAGAAGAAGAACTTTGAGGCTCACAATTGACCGGAAAATTGTGCGAAATTAGTTGTGCCGTTGGTAAAGAAGGATGTATGGTCCAAACTTTTAACAGATAAACGCAAATCAGATCTGAAGATCGCACACGCCCAGCGCGCCATTATCAAGGCCACAACGGCAATTGCCCGCGTGGCAGACCAGAACGAGGCTTCGCGATAAAATGAAGAACTAATACGAAACTGCACACATGCAGTTGTGTTGCTAGGACACGCCACACATGAGCTGTTTATGTTCCGTCGTCGGGCGATGTGTCCACCAGTCAATGCGCGCTTGTGCGACGAAACGATTCACCTTGCGGAAACATTTGTTTGACGACAATCTTGCATCCACCCACAAAGATATAAATGAAACGGAGAAGACAGGCTACAAGGCCTTGCCTGCTAGGAGAAAAAGGGAAACAACCCCAAATTTAGTCGCTTCAGTATGACGGAAACGGGGGCAACAGGAAAGGGTTTTTTAAGGGGCCGTCTCAAACAAGCATTTCCCAGCCAGACGTGGGGGCTATCAGTACCCAAACCACAGACACAGCGACACTGCTACAAACAGCTTTCCTAAAGAGCGCAACAACCACAGAAACAGCTCTCTCATCTGGAAGATGGTTCCAGTGAGGGGTGAAGGAGGCCATCTACATCGCGGCACCACACCATCCCTCAACCGAGACAGGAGGACACTCATCCTGCCATGGGTCTACAACTCCCTGGTTCGGTCGCATGTCCTGAGCTCGACTTATGGAAGTGCGCACCGGACACAGTTTACCCCGTCAGTAGCCGAAAGCTCTGCTTTCTCTCATCTGTCTTGAGGGACCATTTACGAACGTTTAATCAGCTTCTCTCAGTCTCAGTAACTGAGGTAAGTGATTTCGATGCACGTTAGAAAAGCATTGTGTAGTTGCTGACACTGGAAGCAGAAGAGTTGGAAGCAGGAAGATTGGCTAAATAACGTCCTCAAATCGGTGACCGGTGATGAAATTGAGACTGATTGTAATCTGGATGATTAAGCTTCTTTGTCATGTGCACTCTCATATTCATTCAGAATAAATGCTGAAGAAACAGCTGTTATTCATGAAGAAATTGACAAACAACTTAGGGAAAAAGTTATAACAGAGTGTGAGCACACTCATAGCGACGTTTTGTCACAAATCGTCACTGGAAAAAAGATCAGATTAGAGCGCTGAAGAAAAGCAAACGGACATTTTGACCAGTGATGGAGATATTTAAAGCTGGAAAAAAAGGAGCTGACATGGTGGATTGACAATATTTCTGATGCTTTCAATGATGTATGTTGCATAGATTCAGACATTGTGATCCATTCTGATGCAAGTCATCATGTTTGGGCTGCATATGTGCAGGAGTCTCTTCAGGAGGAGTGTGGTCACCAGCAGAAAGGACATTTCATATAAATTACCTGGAATTAAAAGCCGCATTTTTTTTGCCTTGCAATCTTTTCAGATGCAGCTTCAAGGCAAACATGTAAGGCTCATGCTGGACAATACCACAACCACAGCATGCTTAACCCACATGGGTATATCTCACACTGACTCCTGTGACGATTTAATGTTTCAGATCTGGTCTTTGTGCACTGAACATAATATCTTTGTCAGTCCAGCCCACATACCAGGAGTGGAAAACGTGGTGGCTGACGCAAAATCCAGGACCGTAAATGTGGACACTGAATGGAAGCTGAACAATGATCTTCTGCAAGCTGCTCTTAGACAGCTGAATGCAGCAGCTGACATAGATTTGTTTGCTTCAAGGCTGAATGCGCGAATGAAATGATACATTTCTTCAGCCCAAATCCAGATGCAGAAGCTATTGATGCTTTCAGTGTCACTTGGAGAGACATACATTTATGTGCTTTTTCCTCCTTTCAGCGTTGTCACCCGATCCCTCCAGAAGGTGCAGAGGGATCAGAGTCCGGATGTGCTGGTGGTCCCAGATTGGCCAACTCAGCCGTGGTATCCAGTACTGTTACGACTGTTGACAACAGAGCCAGTGCATCTGACCAGCAGAAAAAAATGTGTTGCGTCTCCCCAGCCACCCTGATGCAGTCCATCGCCTAATTCAGCGGAAGAGGCTTACCTGCTAGTTTGCAGGATCTCAGGTGTTCTTTGACCAGCTCTGGTCTAAGCAGTGGGACCGCTGATTTGGTTATGAGCTCTTGGAGAAACTCTACTCTACCCAGAAAGCGTATGACTTTTACATTAGAAGGTGGAAATTTTTTCTACATAGCAAGGGAATAAAAATACCAACTTATGTCCCTGTAATACATTTTCTGGCAGATATGTATGCTTCTGGGGCTAGTCACAGTACAGTAAATTTAGCCCGAAATGCAGTTTCAGCTTATTTGCACAGGCCAGGCACCGAGGCAGTAGGCAGTCACCCATTAGTGTGTCGTCTGGTGAAAGGGGTGTTTGAAGAAAGACCCTCCATTCCCGAATATGAAGATACATGGGAGGTGGATAGTGTGCTACAATACTTAGTGGTTGGCTGGACGTCGGAAAAGATGGCTCTTAAGCAGCTCACCCTTAGACTGGTTATGTTGTTAGCCCTGCTGTCTGGTCATTAAAATGTGATGATGTAAAGTTTAAAGATGACACGTGTGTCGTAGTGTTTAGCGCTGACTTGAAGCAAACTAAACCAGGGTCCTATGTGCAACCGTTAGAACTAGAGTCTTTTATAAATAAAAACTTGTGTATTGTTACCCACCTTAGACAGTATTTAAGAATGACAAAGACTCTGAGGAAAGGGAAACAACTCTTCTTCATTTCATTTGTCAAACCCCCACAGTGAAGTCTCAAGAGACACTATATCCAGGTGGATTAAAAAACTGTTTTGAGGTTAGCCAGGGTGGATATCAGCCGTTTTCAGCTCACAGCACCAGAGCAGCTAGCACTTCAGCAGCATTCAGCAGAGATGTGCCTATTGACTGCATAATGAGAGCGGCTGGGTGGTCTAGACAGACCACTTTTACCAAGTTCTACTGCAAACCTGTGCTTCAGAACTCTTTGGGACAATCCGTTCTAGACAGTTTTTTTTTCAATAAGAAGTAGGAATGCTGCGGGTCCAGTTTTGACCCAGTGACTGACTGATGTTTCATAGTACAGTTTGACCCAGTGACTGAAACTGATTGCTTGCCAAATTAGAAAATGTTTCTGGATTACCAGAAACTTTTCAGTTCTTGTGTAATTAAATGTAAACAAACAAAATTCATCATTTTGTTTATATTGCTTTTATGATTGATTTAGTACTCATTACCTCTAACTCTGAAGTCTCACGTCATTGGGAATGACGAATTGCTAGACGATTGATAATTAGTAAATTTAACGAGACGTACCTGTACGTTTAGGTTAAATTGGAATTATTTTGAGTCTAGTGATGGGAATGAACAATCACGTGCCCTCTCGTCTCGGCTCTGGATGATTCTCGCTTTACCTTCGTAGGTATTGTCTGTTGAATTTATTTTAGAGGTCATTCGTAGTTAAATACTGGCGAAATGCGCGCGCATCACATCTCCCACGTAATTGCTCATTCCCATTACTAGACAGTAAATGATTCCAATGAACCTCAATTTATAGGTGAGTCTCGTGAAATTTACTAATTACACGTCATTCTTTTGTTTAACAAAGCCACAGCTTTGTCAAAAAGACTAGGAAATGTACTGTGACGACGGCGGATTTGTAAACTACTGGTTCTGCCAGGTAAATCTCCATTGCAAAGCAGGTGGAAATGTTCATCATTTGCAAGCGATTTACCTAAAAGTGTGTCAGTTTTAAGTATGTAATGACTGGATTTCATTTTGTCAAAAAGAGGCCTTCCATATTGAGGCGCTCCACAAGCTGGGACATACACCCTTAAAATAGAATTTATTTTTGTACTGCCCTCAAGTCGCCCCGCCAGTTTGTCTGTACTGAGTGGATTACATACACACACTACTTCTTTTACGTATTAAGTTTGCTTTTTATTACGATTACTACCGCCTCATATGAATTACTATTGTAACAAGATACGTCAAAAGTAGCATATACAGAATAAAAAAAAAAAAAAAAAAACAAACGGGGAGCATTAGGCAATTCTAAAGAAGTATCGTTTAAACTTCTGTTAGGTAATAAAAACAGTAATCTTTGACAACATTTCCTCGGGCATATTCTTTGAATTTCTGTAAAGAACAACTGCAGTACCGATACTCGCTGACGCCTGCCTTCATCCATGCTGTCAGTATTACTTAAAGACTTCTTACTACTGATCTCTGCTATTGTGTCCCTTCCATACTCATGAGGGCTCAGAGTGCCGGAACACACCAAATCCTCAGCCTGACCCATTGCAAAGCCCGTGGGGCATGCAGCACCCAGTCAGTCCATGGTTGCGAATGAGGTGACCCCCACATCCACGGTATCACTCAGACTGTCTGGCCTCTTCAGCTAAAAAAATGTTGAAGGTGCGTATCTGCCATTCACGTTGTCACTTGCATGGGAATGGTGGTCCTTGACAGATAGTTTAGTGCTCCCGTGCTCTTGCCCGTGGGTTACAGACAAAGGTTTCTGTTTGAGCTGGGTCACTGCTAGAGTCCTTTGGTACATCGTCTGCGCCTCTAGTGGCGTCTGTGTGCAAGCGTGGACTGTTAGGACTGGCTTCCACATCGCCAGAATTTCTCTGCAGGTGACTAGGGCTAACATGATTTGAGACCGCTGACGGATCTGTAATGGACTAGTTCCTGGAAGGATTGGAACTTTTTCTTTCAGCATTGGTAGCTTTAAACTCGCTTCTGGGCGGACAGTGTGTAGAAACGTGATAAGTGCATTAACAAGTGAATAAAAAGGTTCAGGCTGGGGAAAAGTCTGGAGTATGTTCTTTAGATAGAATAAACTGTTGTTGGCAACAACAAACATGCACAACAGTGTCATAGTTGTTGGTTTTTTTAAAGTGCAACTCCTGTTATATCCTGTCTTGTTCTACCATGTTGTCTCTTTTCAACTGTCACAGTCGATCTAGGTATGGTTTTCTTTCTCCATTACCTGAAAGAATAGATGTGATGTTGAAATGTGTGTTCCTGTTCCCGATAAGAAAAAGGCTATTGGGCTATAAGTATTAAGATTCCTAGTTCTGAAAGTTCTAATCTCTCTCTGTCTCTGTCACTCTGTCTCTC
Source organism: Conus betulinus (assembly GCA_016801955.1). Classification (NCBI taxonomy): domain Eukaryota; kingdom Metazoa; phylum Mollusca; class Gastropoda; order Neogastropoda; family Conidae; genus Conus; species Conus betulinus. The sequence continues at coordinate 16,998 of JADBJO010003336.1, read as the reverse complement.
TGTCTCTGTCTCTCTTTCTCTCTGTCCAGTCTATCTGCTTGTATGTCTGTCTGTCTGTGTTTGTCTCTCTATCCCTGTCTGTCTGTCTGTCTGTCTGTCTCTCTCTCTCTCTCTCTCCCTCTCTCTCTCTCTCTCTCCTCTCTCTCTCTCTCTCTCTCTCTGTCTATCTCTGTCTCTGTCTGTCAATATGTCTGTCTGTCTGTCTGTCTCTCTCTCTGTCTGTCTGTCTGTCCTCTCCGTCTCTGTCCTCTCTCTCTCTCTCTCTCTCTCATCTCTCTCTCTCTCTCTCTCTCTCTCTCTCTCTCTCTCTCTCTCTCTGTCTCTGAGTGTATGTGAGTGTGTGTGGAGAAGGGGGTTCTTCTACGCCTATACCTACAACTGTGTTACGGTAAGATTGAAACATTTTTGTTCATTTCATTTTCTACAGATGATCTTACATATACACAAACACAATGTTGTTTATAGTACAAATGCTCATTTGATTTTTTAAAACTCGCCAACTGAAAAAGGACATTATCCGTCTCATGAATATGCATGAAAGAAAACAACTATTTAACAAAACAAATTTACGTGTCCAATCATCTTTCTAAAGACACATTGCAAATACCTGGCGAACACGTTAGCAACTAAACTAAGTAAAGTGGTAACAAAACTTATAAGTGAAGACGAATTCGGCTTTGTGAAAAGCAGAAACATTGCAACGGTCAACGGAAAACGTAATTTATGGATACGACCATAGATCAAGTACACACAGAAAATGCCCCTGTAATTCTTGTAATATTCTAGCAGTATACATGCCAGGGAAAGATAATCAAGAAAAAAAAAATAATATACATTAGCAAATATTTTCATGACAAAATACGTCATCATCTCGCAATTTATGTTCATAATGCGATCGGTTGAGCTTCCTGACGACATTCAAACTACAGTCAGTCGAAAGCCATCCATGTTATTAAGGAAAAAAAAAAAAACAATAAAAGTGCATGAAATGGGAAAAAAAAAAAATGTTCAAAGTTCTGATTCAAAAACATTATAAAGGATGATTAAATGTAAGTGATATGAAAAATCTCCAGGAAGCTTGGAATATATGTTTTAGCATTAAGAATCCTCGTTACTTATGAAAACGCGACCTGTAAAAACGTATTTATGATCACACTCTACTCTTTTCCAACACGAGTAGCAAAATGGCCACATTTGGTACACCGTATTTGCCAAAGAAATGCAAGATGACTGCAGGCACATAAAAACAATATCTGATATATAAAGTCTTCCATTCTTTGTTTACCCCCAGAACAAAAATAAAACGACATTCACACAAACAATATTCACTTGAATTCAGCACTCTAGAGCAATGCAAACTTTCAATTCAGAACCGAGAGGAGGTTTGTACATGTGAGGCTGCACAGGAAGATATAAACTCTTCAGTTTCCTCAAGGACAGGCATGATCTGACCCGCCTTGCTACAAAACGTAGTGTTGTTCAACAACAATTTTTTGGATGCATTGTCAACCAAGCTCGGAAACGAAACCGCGCGTCTTTCTCCACGAAGAACAACAAAAAGATACAAGATGCAGAACATATACACGTACTCCCAGTTTATCTTGAATACATGTGAGACATTCCAAAAAGAGGAAAAAAAAAACCGCTTTGGGCCGTTAGAGCCGATAGTAACGGCTATTCTGATAAATATCGGCCATCATCTGTGACCCATAATGAACATACCTACAAATTTTCAGAAAGATCGGTCAAGTAGTTTATGAGATTTTCCATAAAGAAGAAAAAAACATTTTGGGCCATTATAGACGTTAGTAACGGCTATAACGGTTTTTAAATAAAACATTGGACATCATCCGTGACCCATAAATAAGATACCTACATTTTTTTTTAAAGAAAGATCTGGCCAGTGTTTTTGCCTGGAGCGAGTGGAACACATTTTGACCACGGACGGACACGCAGACAGACACACAGACACACAGACAGCATTTCTTCGTTTCCATT
>JADBJO010003335.1:248562-251357 GCA_016801955.1 Conus betulinus | reverse complement strand
GAGAGAGTGTGTGTGGGTGCCGGCGCGCGCGCGCGGGCGCGCCGTGTGTGTGTGTGTGTATGGTTGGTTTGTTGTGTGTATGGGTTTGCGACTCTGTGGTGTGTGTGTGTGTGTTTGTGGGTGTGTGTGTGTGTTGTTAGTGTGTGTGTGTGTTGTGTGTGTGTGTGTGGTTTGTGTGTGTGGTGTGTGTTAGTGTGTGTGTGTTTGTGTGTTGTGTGTGCGTGGGTGTGTGTGGTGTGTGTGTGTGTGTGTGTGTGTGTTGTGTGTGTTGTGTGTGCGTTGTTACGAGAGGGCAACTGTGTGTGTGTGTGTGTGTGAGTGTGGTGTTGTGTTGTGGTGTATGTAAGAGTGTGCGACTGTGTGTGTGTGTGCGTGTGTGTGTGTGTGTGTGTGTGTGTGTTGTGTGTGGGTGTGTGTGTGTGTGTGTGTGTGCAACTATGTGTGTGTGTGTGTGTGTGTGTGTGTGTGTGTGTGTGTGTGTGTGTGTGTGCATGTGTGTGTGTGTGTTGTGTGTGTGTGTGTGTGTGTGTGTGTGTGTGGTTTGTGTGTGTGTATGTGTGTGTGGGTGGGTGAGTGGGGAGGGGGGTTGCGCGCATGTTGTTGTGTCCGTTGTTGTGCGACAGTGTGTGTGGGATCCTGCGGTGTGTGTGTGTGTGTGTGAGTGGGTGTGTGTGTGTGTGTGTGTGTGTGTGTGTGTGTGTGTGTGTGTGTGTGTGTGTGTGTTTGTGTGTGTGTGTGTCAATATGCTCCTTATTTGTAGATGCACGGTACTTACTGCAATATTCATCATCTTATTGGTTTCATTATGTTTTCTTTAACTTTGTATGCATTTGTAAGCGCTTAGTGGCTTATAATGTAAGATTTAGCGCCATAGGTAATCATTTTATTATTATTGATATCAAACCTGAATGCGAAGTTAACGATCTGAGGCGTAGATTTCTGCAGGTGGACGTTACGCACAGTGTCAATTTTGATTTTGATCACCCCATGTCACATTGGGAATGGTGGTACATTCTTCTGCAAGGTATCAGTATTGGTTGATTGGCTACACACCCATTCCTTGCCGAGTTTTTCTATTCTTTGTTTTTTCATCCCAATCTCTTCCTGACGCCCTTCTTTTTCTCGCCCCCCCCCCCCCCCCCCTTCTTCATACTCCCCCTTCCCTTCTTTCCCTCCCATCCACCTTTCTGCCATTTCTAAGCCTTACTTGTTCCCCGAAGATGGAGTATGGCTGCCTTAATGGCGGGATACAAAAAAACGGTCATACACACAAAACTCCCACTGCCTGTCTATACAGGTAGTGACCGCAGATGTATCAGCCTGCGTACGCAGAAAGAAAGAAAAGAAAGAAAGTCTTACTTGTCTGTTCCTAGTTCTTCGATTTATTATAGATGTTACGTGCTTGCTCTTATACCAGCATAATTGTTTTGAGTTACACATCTTGTGAGTCTGCTCCTATCACAAGCATTAGTTACAGCATAGGTGTATATAATCACATTTCAACCTCTGCTCTTATCACCAGCTTATAATTTAACACCCCTCTTGTCTGTTCTAATCACCAGCAAATTGTGACATCCTGTGTGTCTGTATATATCACATCTATAATGTCTGCTCTTATCACCAGCATATGATACACTTTCTGTCTCTGCTCTTGCCAACAGTACATGCTACATCTTCTTATTTCTGCTCCCATCATTAGGATGTTCGTAATCACCAGTATATGTTACATTTTATATTTCCGCTCCTATCACCAGCGTAAGCCGTATATCTATTATCAACATAATATGTAAAGATATATAACATCTTCTATGTTTATTTTTTATCACCACTATATGTTTACATCTTGCGAGTCTCTTCTTATCACCAACATACATTACATTTATGCGTCTTCTGGTTTTACCAGCTTATGTTACATCTTCTGTCTTCAACACCATTTATTATATCTTTCTTTTCTCTTCTATGTGTGTGCGTGCGTGCGTGCCCGCGTGCGTGCGCGCGCGCGCGCGCGCGTGTGTGTGTATGTATGTGTGTGTGTGTGTGGTGTGTGTGTGTGTGTGTGTGTGTGTGTGTGTGTGGTGTGTGTGTGTGTGTGTGTGTGTGTGTGTGTGTGTGTGTGTGCGTGCGTGCGTGCGTGTGTGTGTGCGTTCGTGCGTGTGTGTGCGTGCGTGCGTGCGTGCGTGCGTGTGCGTGTGTGTGTGTGTGTGTGTGTGTGTGTGTGTGTGTGTGTGTGTGGTGCGCGCGCGCGCGCGCGCGCGCGCGGTTTTTTTTTATTTTGTTTTGAGCTTTCTTCGGGATTCTTAACAAAATAAGAGATGTCATTCGAACACAGCATTTCGATTTCTAACTTCCTTCTCTAAACGTGCGATTGATATTTGCCTGTTTTTATTACTATACCGATACGTGCAAAATGTTCGAGAAAATATAGGCATGGCACGTATGGTTTTGCAGAAATGGGGGAGAATAATGTTCAATTTTCATTTTTGTTGAGAGAGAGAGAGAGAGAGAGAGAGGAGAGAGAGAGAGAGAGAGAGAGAGAGAGAGAGAGAGAGAGAGAACGAACGAACGAACGAACGAACGAAATTTTATTTTACCAGGGTAATGAGATAAGCAATACAAATGCTTTTTTCCCACCCAGCCCTGGGGCAAAAGGAAAGAAAAACAATTTAAAGATCAAATTAAAGCATTTAAAGATCAAATTAATGCAAATACATATATAAGAAGAACAAAGTATAACAAGATCTTGTACAGTTCAATACAAATTAACTATTGTCCATATCATTGACAAACGAACGCAA
>JADBJO010003335.1:241062-243562 GCA_016801955.1 Conus betulinus | reverse complement strand
GACTTCAATTCTAAAACCATCCCCCACTCGATCATGTTTGAGGTACGCATGAATAGTTCTTGCCTTTTTTCTTGTTATATGTAATGCAGGATGCATTTAACGTGTGTATTAGAAACCAAGGCTCTAGAGGCTACTGTCTATATTACACATACACGCACACACACAAATATACAAACGCACACACACGCACGCACGCACGCACGATTGTACTCACGTTACACACACACACACACACCACACACACACACACACACACACACACACACACACACACACACACACAACACACACCACACAACCGCACGCACACCAAACCTGTGTGATTACATTGACTGACTTTTTCTAAATCAATCAGCAGTCTGAAATATAGACAAATCCATGTCTCCTAAAGCAACTATTGTTTTTAAGATCTCAGCTACCTTTCGGTTAGGTCGACTGGCATATTCTCCCAATGCTGAGTGAAACCACAGGTGCTTTGGTAGTAACTATAAAACGGAGATCTCTATAATTAGTCACAACATTGACATGTTTAGCTATATGATACCACCATTTTTGATTCTAAAAAAAACATTAATTATTTTTAGTTTTACAGTCAGACGCTGTCGGCTGGGTATTCAATTAATTTTGCATTCCGGTGGGCATACAGAACAGCATAACCTACAAGTAATAAAAGTCCTAGCAAAAACAGACTTCATATTTCCTGTTGTTTGTCACGTCCATGTTCCATTTCAATAGATAACAGCGAAAGTATCAAACACGCCACGAACTCTGTTACTGTACCAATCACAGATATTTCGTGTTTTACTTGTTATGCACAATGCAAATTGATTAAGAACCAACATTGCGATTGTTTAAGTGCAACACTGAAGGTGCAGAATGTTGAGTTCTATTATCTGACCCGTTTGGTACATAGTTTAGATATTTCATTGTTGTTCTTTGTCATACCTTACATAAAAATAATTGAAAAAAAAAAAACCCAACAACAATGGAGACACCAAACATTGTCCTGGTGGACAAAATTGTACATATCTTTCAATGCACGGTCATTTTAGAAGTGTGCACTGCTTTTTAAACACTTTCCACCACACATCGCAATTTACAGTATCAAATGCGCACAATGACACCAGTGAAAATGACGTAGCATTCGCTGTTATTTTTCTTTTTTTTCGTTTGTCATCATGTACATGAGATTTGATCGCAGAAAGCAATGTACATACATGATGTAACTTCGGAATTTTAGTTTTAGAATGCCTCGTCTTTAATGTTTACGGGTTTTTTTTTTTTTTTTACTTTTTTCGCTTGACCCGATTGTCCACGATCAAGTTAATAGCAAATGCGTAACATTTTATTAATGATACAAAGTAAAATAAATGCCTCTGTAGTTTTCAAGGTTAGTCACATGGACTTTCCTTCGTAATGGGACAATGGCTGCTTGGGTCAAGGTTGTAAGATAACAGTTTCATATCCTTTCAACAGCTTTGACAGAGAGAGAGGAGAGAGAGAGAGAGAGAGAGACGAGAGAGAGAGAGGAGAGAGATTTCGCGCTCATGCTGCATGATGAAATGCATCGTCTCCTTGGGGGGGAACAGAGACAGTCAAATATCTAGTTACCACAGAAAACGAATATTTTAAGCACCGTTCTGTCCTTGGCTATTATTTCAATCTGGTCGTCGCTTTCGCCGTGCATTTGTGGTAACTGTCTGTCCGTCTGGCAGTCTGTTTTACAGGCACAAGAAGTCTGTTTTGCTCTTCTGTCTGGTCTGTGTGTCTCTCTTAACGTCTGAAAAGTACACGCGTTTCGCGCGCGTGTGTTTTTATATGTGTGTGTGCGTGCGTGTGTGTGTGTGTGTGTGTGTGTGGTGTGTGTGTGTGTGGTGTGTGTGTGTGTGTGTGTGTGTGATTTATGGGTATACACGTCTGTGCGAACGTGTATGTGCATGTGTGTAGGTGTGTATGTAGAAGAGAGAGAGGAGGAGAGAGAGAGAACCGTAGAGGGAGAGAGAGAGAGAGAGAGAGGGAGAGAGAGCGGGGCTATTCGGCTATTTAAGGCCTATGGAAAAAGGAATACAAAATGGGAATGCAGGAAGACAGGGTATCGAAGAGGAAGGGAAAAGGGGAGGAGGTGACAAATGGAAAAGAATGGTGTACGAACAAAAGTATCAAAACTGAAAATAAAACATTGTACGATGGTTTCATCTTGAAACGGATGCCAGACCACAGTATCAGCTTTGAAATGATACCAGTCTATTGTGATCGTCCATTGGGTCATTGATTGTTGGCTCTGCAACAAAGTCAACGATGGTCAAGACGGATCTTGAGAAAGATTTCCATCGCGAACAGCCAAACGGTTTGGCGGGCGGTTTGTTTGACTTTAGTGACGGCACGGGGGAATCTGTTCATTTTTTTTTTTTTTATATACATGTGCATTGAATATGTGATAATATCTTTGTATGTATTGTCCGATGCATATTGATCTATCTATATCTCTATATTATCCCTG
>JADBJO010003335.1:211062-238562 GCA_016801955.1 Conus betulinus | reverse complement strand
GTTATTCAGCAGTTCCTGTTTTGGGCTCAGAAGCATTAAATAAACTGCCAGATCCCTCCTCATTCTTCTTACTACCTCTGTTCTTGTGTGTGTTAGGCGGGGGGAACAGGAGGAAGGTGGAAGGCGGGGGTCAGTCTATCTCCAACCTCCTTAAACAGTGATTTAAAAAAAAATCATATTGAGATCGGCTGTCATGAATTGAACTGAATTGTTATTCGTGTCAGAACATGACAAATTACTATATCATTTAGACTACATAATGTTAATCATGCAACCTTTTGTTTGTTGAAACTGTTTGAAATGACTAACTAGTACATTATTTAGACTACATAATGTTAACAGTAAACCTTTTTTTTTCGTTGAAACTGTTTGATACACAAATACAAATGGAGCAAAATGTTGGTGTCTAGGAAACAAAAACGCTTCTCCAAGGGTACATAACACTTATCTACTTCGGTAGACGAAAATATAGGATCAGTGTGCCAACACAAACGATTTAATTCACAGTGAACTTGGTAGGCCTCTTTTGTACGTACGATTGCATCTACGCGTGAAAGACACATCTCCATCCTTTCTCTCTCTCTCTCTCTCTCACTCTCTCTCTCTCTCTCTCTCTCACACACACACACACACACACACCACACACACACACACACACACACACACACACACACACACGCCATCCCTGTCCTCAAAAAACGAAAACACTAAAAGGTCATACTTAAGTTTTCCTGTAAGGACAGACTAGGATGGATCCACCTCCCTGCTCTCCTGTTAGCTTCATCTTCCATATCATCCGGTAATGACTCTCTTTCATTCCTTAACATTCGGAGATCTCATTACATGTCCATGTCCATGACCAACCCATTGCCGTTCCAGTTCCAGGAATCTGTAGGGACCCCATTCACCAGAAATGGCCAAGGAAATCACTTTAAAAACTCCAATGACCTCTGTTTAGGGCGGTGTTCTCAGGTGGCGGAGGAGAACGGAAGGACACGTAAGTGCGTAAGGATACCAGGAAACCAGACCTGTTTCGCTCTGTTGAGAGTTCATCAGTCTCGCTACGAGCCCCTGGTTGCCAGTTGCAGAGAAGCACTCAGAAATCAGGAAAAAGCAACTCCCAGCAATTTGGTCACTTCGTCTGAAACACCTGGGATGCGTACTTTCCAAAACACACGAGAACACTCAGAAAACGGAAGGGATGGAATCTTGAAACCAGGGCAGTTAGTGGAGGTGAACGAACATAGCTCAGCTGCTTGTTGGAGACAACCCACGATGGACTGACTGCGATAGTTGACTTCGAGCTGATGTTGGAGTGCTTCATTTCACTGGCAGGAAAAAGGCCACTTGCAAAAAGAAGGAAGTGAAACAGTCGTCATTTAATTGGGTCCCTGTATGGGGGTAAAATATTGGTGTACAGAGCACTTGCTGTAGAAATATACAAAAATAAATTTGTTAACGTCTTTCCTGTCTTTGACAAGTGAATGAAATAGACAAAGTATTGTTGTAACTTGGCAAAAATCCGATGTCAATTAAATGTTGATTGGCACATGCTGAAGGCATACAGTATCGGTTGGAATTTTTTTTTTTTTTATCTTGGAAGGATTTTTTTTTCGTAGTTGCCTTTTGCCTCTGAGGTGAAGCAGTGACAGTGATTTAGGAAACATGCAGATTTCACTGCTTTGTCCACGTCAGTGAAATAGCAGTTAGAAGTTACCCCCTCCCAAGACTGGGGGTAGGGTGGGGTGGTTGTGGTGATGGTGATGGAAATGGTATTGGGTAGGGTAGCGCTGGTAGGGATGGGGACGGAAGTAGGTAAGGAAAGGGGGTGGAGGGGGTGTCATTTAACTCTGCAAAATAGCACAAGAATGGTAATATGCTACAATGGGAATTGAAATCCTTCTTTTGTTTCATAACGGAGGGGCTCGTAACTTGCAAGATTAACTCACTGAGATAAACAGCCACAGACAATCTGACATTCACAAATGATCGTGACCCAGGGCGACCATGGAAAAGACGGTCCAAATATGAATTGTAACCAATACATGCCGTCAATTCTTTACGGACATTCTCATTAACACAGGGGGAAGTTACCTATACTGAAACACTCCTGTGCAACCAACACGGGTAGTATAGGAAAATTAGAAGAAAACAATACCTTAAAGACATGAGCTGTGAAAATAAATAAGATGATCTCAAAACGATGGAAATTTCGGTCGGCCATTTGCTTGGCGTTCAAAAGGACTGAAAGGGATCAAAAGTTGTCGACATCAAGATTTTTCAGCTCTGCTGTTTAGTAACTGAATGCTAGAAGCAAACAAATACAAAATGTAATGCAAACGAACAAACGAAGCAAAATGAAAACTTCAAGTATTCAAATTCTTACTCTTGTTGGGGTTGACTTCGTAAAGGAAAAAAAAAAAGATGAGAGCCAGAAACTGGTTGTGCAAAACCTCTCTCTTCTCTCTCTCTCTCTCTCCTCTCTCTCTCTCTCTCTCTCTCTCTCTCTCTCTCTGTTACCAATGTCATATCCATCCGCAGAGTGCGATGTTCAGGACCTAAGGAAGCTTAATATTACATGAGATATATGACGAGTGGTCACCGGTGACTCAGTTGAGGACTGCGTCACATAGGCGCAGCAGACAGGCTGGGTGTCACTGACCCTCGCAGGTGCCTTCTGTCAGTCCTGAACAACAGGGCAGACAGGTCTGTCTGCAGCCCAACGAGGACATTTGTCCCGTCTGCACCTCCGACATCCATTTTTGTGTCTTGCAGACTAATCTTGGGCAGAGACACAGACCCGCACTGAGCGAGATTTGTGGTGGCTGACGACTGCGACAAACAGTCCCTGCTTGCGCGTGCATGAGTTCCTGCTGTCCTGTTGTGCTACTTTGTGGCGTGCGCCTTGGGCGTGTTCCAGCAAAGAAAGCGTCTGGAGTTTAAGGCGGAGATATGTATGCACTCGACGAAACTTTCCCTTCCATTAAAAGTCTTCAGACTAGTATCCCTTCCCTCACAACACCCCTTCCCCCCCGCCCCGCTCTTCCAGTCTGTCCTCTCCTTCCCTCCAGTGTGTTGCTTGGAGGGTGAGGCAAACACCACCGGAGTAACATATCTGTGGGCTTTTAAGGTCCCAAGCTTCAGTCAACGACTGCATCAACATGGTGTCCCAAGAAGATTTTCACCATCATTTCGCCATACATCGGACAAATCCGTTGTGGGTAATTCTTGTAGTGTTATTAGGTCCTTTATTTATCCCACTGATTGGCATTACAGATTGTAACGAGAGAAGAAATGCGCGCTCGAACTAAAGACCGAGGAACCTGGCATGTGGGTCTGGACACGCTCTTGTACGCAAGGGTAAGCTTCCACATAAGATGATGAAAGGCGTGGGCACCTATGGTAGCCACGGCTCTGTCGTCCTCATCTGTCCTCCATGCATCGTGTCAGCGACGTTTTGTTGACAATAACATCAGACCATACAGATGCATATTGAAAGTTAACACGTTGCGCAGGAGAGACCAGAGGCTCGTAACAAAGCATGGTGATTTGAGGCAGGGGAGGAGGAGGGGAGGGGTGCAGAGTGGAATTGAACGGAAAATAAATTAGAAAAGAAAGCTGCTGCTTTGGTCTCTTGGCCTTTAAGACAACGTTTGCGTTCTTCTAGTTGTCATCAGCAGAGGAACTTAGTGAGTGATTTCCTCCTCATGCTGAACCAGAACAGACAACAAAATGAATTGGGTACACTGCAAGGTCTCCTCTGGTGAGTTACCTCATGGCAGTCTGATATAGACTGGTCCCTAGGAACTGCAGTACATGGGCTTCGACCTGCTGAAACGAAAAAAGGTTGTGAATGGGGATGTCAGAATGAGAGGTGTAGAAAGAACGCTGTTGAGAGGACACGAAAGATAACGCAGACAAAAAGCAAAAGGTGGAAAAAGAAAAAGAAAAGCTAAGCAAAAGGACTGAAAACATGTTTGTATCAGCTACTAAGTAGAAATCAATGATTAAATAGCTTATCAACGAAGAGAAGCTGTCAGAAACTGGGGCTGTTTGAACTCTCTCTCTCTCTCTCTCTCTCTCTCTCTCTCTCTCTCTCTCTCTCTCTCTCTCTCTCTCTCTCTCCTCAATCTCTCTCTCTGTCTCCTCTCTCTCTCTCTCTCTCTCTCTCTCTCTCTCTCTCTCTCTATATATATATATATATATATATATATGAATACATGTATCCTTACACACACACACACACACACACACACACACACACACACACACACACACACACACACGCACGCACACACATCTATCTATCTATCTATCTACATACATAGAATACATAAGGCAGTTGAAAAAACAGGAACAACGTTTAAACATCCTCGAGTCTGCATGAACGTTTTTCCGTGTAAGATCCACTGCATCCTCAAACAAGTCAAAGTTATCTTCAGGGGCTGGAAGTCAGACAGTAAATTCTTTTTGTCTGACAATCAGCCAGCATTATTGTTTCTCTCCCATGCATCGTAAGTAGTTAGATCCTCTAACGAAACTATCCAGTGAATGCAAATCAAAGTTTCAATGACAAAAATAACATTCTTCATGATACAGACTAATGTACATCAATCTATGAAGTCACAATTTGCACCCGTTAAGCGCCGTTAAGCGCCTGATAAATATAAACGACTTAATTTTTTAAAATGTAGTCTCATGTCTTGTCGGTATGAGCATAGTTAATCTAAAATTACATGGAATCTTGTGGGTATTTTAGATCAATAAATTTAACTATCAAATCACTCACAGCAAGGCAGCCGAAAAAAAAATGTTATTCGTCCTCTTAACCAATGTTGCTCAGACGGGCAGATAAGAATATTTACATTTCTGACACCATATTAAAGGAATGACAAGTAACAGACATACCGCATCGAAACTTACCTGTTCATATATTTAAAATAGTCAAACCAAAAGCAGGCTATGAACATCCTTTTGCTAAACCCCATGTGTACACTTCAGACAATACTACTGTAGATCATACTTTCGCCCCCTTTACTTTGTCATACACATTTTGACGCAATGAGACAATTTACCTTCAATTCCGTTCTTGATCAGAATTGGCCTAGTCATCTTCGAGACACAGAAGCAAACGCCTTTTCAAGGCCCAGAACAGCTGCGTACGACTTTTTGTCATGACGATTTGCTTTTTGATAGCGGCAAGCGAAACAAAGATTTGGTCGATTACTGAATGCTCATTCTTAATTCCGGCTTGCTGCTCACCTGTGATATCATTCTGGCTAATCACTTCTTGTAATGTGTGTTATTCATAACTGTACTGAACTATATGATTTACTACTAATGTCACATAAAGAGAAACTTCGATACCTGTGTACATCATTACATCATTCCATAATTAATGAAATGATTATGGATCCCGTCCAAATTAAAAACAAAAATGTTGAATTGCGTTAGTAGGAAATTAGCAACTTACAAAAGAAATTCATTTATGAGTCCACCTGGACAAGCAAACTTGCCATACTTTAGTTTCCTAAACAGCAACTAAGACTTCATGGCCTGTCCAGCACGTTGTCGTCAATGAACTACGTTGACATCAGAATTTTCTGAAACATTTCCACGAAAAATACAAAATCAAAAGGTGTAACAAAGTTAATAGAATCTGCATCATACAATTCTGATAACAAACCACATACATTCCAATGTAGAAGTCAACCATAATTCACAAAAGTATCCACGTTTCCATCCACGCCACTCACCTAGCTTTCATCACCTGTTTGCTCATAACCATGGAGGCAGTCAACCTTATCATTTGATTCCTTACTAGTTGCCACAAACCCCATTATATTTACGTTTATTTTTTTTATACTTTCGTTCATATCCCACTGTCACAGACTTACCATTTTCACGGCCATCCCTAGAGTATATTTTTAACCACGTGTTTGTGATTCACTATTTTTATTATAATTTTTAGTTGACTCTTTTAAAATGATAACAGATCATTGAAACCATTTTTGTTTAGACTTCTGGCTGTCTTGAAGCGTGATGGTAAAATTCTCTTAATTCTTTCACGCTGACGGAAAAGTCTTCCCCGACAAATTGCTAGGTGCACGTTAACTTTTTTTTCTCTCGCAAGATTCTCTATTTTAGAAGAAAAAAAAAGTGCATCGTGCAGTAATGGGGGCGTCGGCTTCAGAGTTTGAGCAGTGTGTGCGGTCAAATTTAACATCGTCAGAAAGTTCAAAGTTGTCTGTGACCATTTCCTTGCAACAATCTCACAGCCCTGCCAGCTCTCTCTTTCTCTGCGTTAAATGACATGTAAATAATAACAATAATATTCCGCTTGGCGCGGACCTCGATATCATCGGCCTTCCTGTCAAGACTTTTAAGTTTCTGATTGCATCTATATTTTTCACATTTTAAATGTTCGTGTTCTTGTTTTTACGTCAAAAACTGTTTAGACATGCTTTCTCCTTGAATACAGGCACACGCTTCTTTCACCGCTTTCACATTCCACTTATCTGCTCACGCTTTTTACATTTCACACCACTTAGCACTGCCGATACGTCCTTCACAGTGGGATCCTTGGACAGCTTTGATGCAGTGTAATGGGCACATCCTATCTTGTCCACACTGTCTCTGAGTCTACCAGTTCCAGGGTTCCTGATATTGGGACCAGGGCCAGGGTTGAGCTCAACGTCTCTGCGCTGGTGCATCAAATTCACGAAAAAGAATAGGAAGAGGAGCACTGCTGACATGACGACCTCAGCATGGATTTTGGACTTCGAAATGGAGACATATACAGAGGCTGGAAGTCTAGCGTGGTTCAAGAAGGAAGATTCATCTATTGGCGCGCGAACTGACCACAAACGGAACTTAAGTCCGCGAAACAGATGGCAGAGCCGTTCACGAAGATACCGGTCAAATATTCTCACTGTGTTCCCTACACAATGAGAGAAAAAATCGTACAAACTGCGCAGAGCTCGTAAAGCATCACTTGTCAACCTTCTTAGTATAAACACACACCTGTGTGTGTGTGTGTGTGTGTGTGTGTGTGTGTGTGTGTGTGTGTGTGTGTGTGTGAGTGTGAGAGAGAGAGAGAGAGAGAGAGAGAGAGAGGGGAGAGCACAAAAGAAGCATAAGCACATAACATAGATGCTCGCATGCCCGTGAGCACGTTCGCGCGCGCGCGCACACACACACACACACACAGACACACACACACACACACACACACACACACACACACACACACACACACACACACACACACACACAGGCGCGCGCGCGCGCGCGCGCCCTCGCACACACACACATACACGCACACGCATACGCACACAAAGGGCACACACACAACACAATATAAACGTACTACGAACACACACAGACACACACACACACACACACACACACACACACACACACACACACACACACAGACACACACACACACACACACACACACACACACACACACACACACACACACACACACACACACACACACACACACTCACTCACTCACGAACACGAAAGTACAGTACAGACACCACACACACACACACACACACACACACACACACACACACACACACACACACACACACACACACTACCACACACACATGTACACACATACAGAGAGAGAGAGAGAGAGAGAGAGAGAGAGAGAGAGAGAGAGAGAGAGAGAGAGAGAGAGAGAGGACTTGACTGATCATATCTAGCTTAGCTGATAACAGCTACCACACAAGGTCAATATCCCACTTCCCCCTACCCCCCCCCTCCCCCCTTCCCATTTCCAGTCACCTGTCAATCACTTCATTTGATATGACGGACAGGGGGAAATCCGTACATCCTCTGAAGAATCTCCTCCTCCCATCTCCAAGCTCCTTGGCGGTGTAATTGAAGTCTGGGCTCAATTACCTGCCGTACCTCATTATCTCTAGTGCTATTCTGCTGTTCGCCACAGTGCTTGCAGGACCCCTCGGCACAGGACAAAAGCAGAGAGACCTGATTTACTGGAGTGCTTCTCGACCCCAAAGTCGACTACGTTTGCTTATCTTAGGTCGCCTGGTAGTGCTAGACACATGATGTTTACTGTGAACTACTGGCACTAGTTCTATTATTGCAGCCCAGCAAATTTACTGGAGTGCGCAAAATGTGTCAACAAAATAAAAAAAAATTCCATCCTGAAAAAAAGAATGAAGAAATGAATTCTACGTAAATTCCAGTGCTTGCAGGACCCCCTCGGCACAGACAAAAAGCAGAGAGACCTGATTTACTGGAGTGTGCTTCTCGACCCCAAAGTCGACTACGTTGCGTGCTTATCTTAGGTCGCCCTGGTAGTGCTAGACACATGATGTTTACTGTGAACTACTGGCACTAGTTCTATTATTGCAGCCCAGCAAATTTTACTGGAGTGCGCAAAATGTGTCAAACAAAATAAAAAAAAATTCCATCCTGAAAAAAAAGAATGAAGAAATGAATCTACGTAAATTCAATAAAGAACATGGTTGATGGCATCCTTAAGGTTGGTACAACTCGGGGAAGCCCGACCATTTGCTTCAACTGACACTTTCTGATTAAACTTAATAGAAAAAAAAACCATTATGCTGGAGCAAACAATTCACAAAATTCAAATGGGTAGACATACACCGCAGAATGGCCAGTCGATGACCACTCTAAAGAGTGTGTGCCATCTCACTACAAACTTGCCAGATTACAGCTGGCACTGATGCCAGAACAAATAAACAGTACAGTGACAAAGGCAGTTACAGCAAGCGAGTTTACACACACACACACACACACACACACACACACACACACACACACACACACACACACACACACACACAAACACACACAAGCACACACACACACACACACACACACACACACACACACACACACACACACACACATATACACGCACACGCACACAACACAATACACACACACACACACACGCACGCACGCACACGCACGCACCGCACGCACGCACACACACACACCCACACACACACACACACAACACACACACACACACACACACACACAGAGGAAAAGTGCCTAATCAAGAAATAGAAAGGAATTGTATCCTCGCCTTCTAGGAGTTGTGTGCTAGTGACTTCTAGCAAACAACTCCAGAGGGTGAGGATGTAATGGGTAAATGTTCATTAAAGGAAGAGAAAAGGAATATACAGCCGCTGGATGGGTTTGTCTGTGTGGTACATAAAAAGCCGGGCGGAACTGGGAATTTAGTTTGTGTTGTTTGTCTGAGCGCAGAACAGAGTGTTCTACAGGCAAAGGGCAGTTGCTGCTTCGACTATCATGAGGCCTTTTAAATCCATGTCTACACACAGTCTTACTAAAAATCGAAGAGCGCGCACTGACGAGGAATTTATGGATCCTAAATGCGTATAAATTGAAAGACCAAACACGCTTCCCGAACCCGACCCCACCCACCCCAATAGAAAAGAAAAAAACCACTACCACCGCCTTCCGCGAAGTTGGAGTACGGCTGCCTTAATGGCGGGATAAAAAAAAAAAATGGTCATGCACACAAAACTCCACTCCATTTGTTGGGTAGATGGGCATAAATTCTTGCCTGTGTGTACAGGGAGTGTCTTCAGGAGTATCAGCCTGCGTACGCGGTAAAAACAAACAAAACAAACAAACAAAAACACCACACTGCCCTCTCTCTCTTCTGTGAGGGTTCGGTGGTTGTTGCACAATATCATTTTTCCCATATGTTTCTTAAGTTATGTTGAGACCGTGCTGTCATCTCTCTCTCTATATATATTATATATATATACACACACGCACGCACATACACACACAACAGACATGCACACACGCACGCATACACACACTCACAAAGAGAGAGAGAGAGGAGAAGAGAGAGAGAGAGAGAGAGAGAGGCGAGAGAGAGGGAGCGAGAGAGAGAGAGAGAGAGATTTTAGAAGGCCTTTAGGCAGTTTACCAAATGGATCGAGTAAACTTACACAACCACCAATACGTGCTCTAATCTCCTTAACATGACTTGAATGTATTTCTTGCTACATGTTTATTTCCTCTTATGATCTGTTAAGATTTCAAGGGGCAGTTTAAACTTTTTTTCAGGGAAGGCCGTAATTGCAAGAAACAAAATTGCATTTTCTCTTCAAATGCGGAAAAAAAAAAAAAAAAACGGACAAAACAAAAAAAAAAAAAAAAAACTTGTAAATATTGTGCAATGGGTAAAAAAAAAAATTGCACACACAGAGATACAGACAGACAGACAGACAGACAGACACACTATCAGACAAACACACACAGACACACAGACACACACACACACACACACACACACACACACACACACACACACAACACACACACACACACACACACACACATACATGCACGCACGCACGCACGCACACACACACACATTCAATCGACCGACTTGTGTGTGTGTGTGTGTGTGTGTGTGTGTGTGTGTATGTGTGTGTGTGTGTGAGTGTGTGTCTGTGTGTCTGTGTGTTTGTGTAATCTCCCACAAGTAGGTCGATTGAATTACTGCACGCGATTAAGAACAAAACAAAACAAAGAAGAAAAGAAAAACATACATAAGCAATTTGAAAGCTTCAGCCCATCATTTGGGGGAAATGAGAATGCTCTCTCACGACCTTTAAATGTCAATTCCCAACATTTTTTTTTCTTCTTTCTATAAATGTACAGCGACACATTGCTTTTGTTTTTTGTTATTATCAACTTTTCTCCGGATCTATTTAACATTCAAAAAATTTTTAGACGGTAAAGATATGCCAGAAATATGAAGAATTATTATTATACTATGGGCAAAATATTTCATCTACAAATGTAGATTTAATCAAAGTAAGCCTAAATATTTTTTTTTTTGGTAGAAGATTTAAAAAGAAACTATCGTATTGAAAAATATAGAAATAGCTCCAAAATGCGCCGGTTGGAGTTTGAAAGAAAATGGGCACCTTATTCAGGTCTGCTTGAGAAGTAAATGCCAAATTCTTTAAAAAACAAATATTACTTAAAAAATGGAAATCGTCACAGAGCCAAGGTTGTCGTCAATTTTTTAAAAAAACATGAATATTGACTTATTTATATTAATTATATTCAGCAATTAAATATAAGCGGTAGTGGAAAGAACCTCGTGGAGAGCGTGGCAGCAGAGAGTCCTCAGAAGAGAAACCCCTTCAAGCAAGTGTTCGGCCCTTATCTCCTGACACTCTAGAGGGGGTTGGGCCACACCCGGTTCATGACTCCGGATGTCCCTCTGATGCCCTTTTTTTCCCCATCTTGGGGACGAGCCACGGCTGGGATTCGAACCCGTGCCCCTCTGGACATGTTCATTTCACTTAATGACTCGCGCACTAACCACTGTAGCCCACTGGGGACACCTGATTATGCATGTAGAGGAAGTTAAGCCTTATGAAGTTCACTTTTGTTCCTCCTTGACCAGATCCAGCTTGAACACATCTCTTCTGCTGCTTCTGCCATTTGCTTTCCGGGCAGGGCTCTGGTTTTTTTTCCCTCCCTGCAACTTGAGAGCTGTTTCATGAGGCTGTATGCAGACGTTCCTTACAAAACCCCTAGCTTCCAATTTCTGCAGTGAGTACTTTGACCTGATAGCCTTTCTCTCCTCAGGCTGTTTGCCAGATCAGCATACTCTTTTCAGTCTTGTAGATTTGAGCTGCCTCCATTCTGTTCTCATATGGCACCGTGAGCATCGATCATGATCAGCTGCTTGGTTGGACTGAGAGTGGACTACTATGTCTGGTCTCATGCCACTCTTGCTGATGATCTCTGGGTAAACTCTTCCATTCTGGGAGGTGCAGTGCACTCCCAGTCATCTGCCCGTCCAGCAGACTTCTGCCTGCATGTTCTGAGTGGCACTGTTGTTCTTGGCCCATGATTCGCTGCTGGACTCCTTCCGTGAAGAATGTTGCGGGTGCTTTTGGAGTCCTGATTTTCCCTCTTGTGGTGTTGGTACTAGCCCAGACTACTTGTACAATCTCTTTGAGCACTTGCTTGTGCCTCCATGTGTACCTTCCTTGAGCCAGGGCCTACTTTACATGAGCTTAGGACATGCTCCACTGTTTGTTTTGTCCATGGCAGAGGGGGCATGACGGATCGTCTGTTTTTCCCCCACTTCACAGGTTGCAGCCATGTTTGCATTTGAGGGCAGAAGATCATATGCAGATCTGAGATTATGAAGCTGATCCTGAGAGTGGTGGGCACATGTGCCAAAATGTCATCTCTCCAGTGAGACTTCTTTGGACCTTGCTGTGATTCTCCACACGTTGTCCATTGCCCTTGTTGGCTCTGCTGGACTGCTTTTTGGAGTCTTCTTTGGTCTTGGTTTTCTTTTCTCATCTCCTGAATCATGCATGTCTTTTTTGCTGGTTCCTTTTGGCCTTTGACCACCATTCCGTTTTGGTCATCCCCAGACCTTGTCTTTGTGGTCTGTGTGTGTCCAATGTTATTTCTCTGATCTTGAGACTTTCTTTTGCAGAATCAATCGAAACTCTTGAACTTTCCATTTTCTGCCTGTCTTCAGCTGGGGTTAATTGCTTCTACCCACCCTTGTCTCCTGAGTCCTCCAGCATGCTTTGAAGCCTGATCTTCCTGCTTTGTTATTCCTCCACGAATGGATTCAGTTCAGTGTGTAGTTTCAGCTTTGCTTGGCGGACAGTACAGCGCTATGTCAGTCAGACAGGGTGGCGACACCAAGCCATTTCATGTGAACTTGTTGATTTTGGATTCCATTGCCTCCACTATGCTGGTGCAGATGTCGTATATCATCAGAGGCCATAGGAGCTTTGGTATATGTACAACATGAACGGCAGACACCAGACCTTGTATTTGCCAGGGAGCCCACACTGGTCTCAATGGTCCTCCAGCCTTCTTCCGAGCTCTGTTTAGTTTCTTTTGCTCTTTGGTGTCTTTCAGCAAGCGTATCATCATACAACCTATTCCCAAGGCTCTTGACTGGCTCTTCTGTAACTGTTGGAATGGCCTGGTTGGCCAACACTGAAGACCACAGATTTCGGCCCACTTTTCCTTTTCCTCCAGTGAGAGACTCCGTGATTTCTTTGGCTTGAACTTCATTCTGGAGGCAGGCAACTATGTCATCCAGCCTCTCCAGCACATGACGTGTGTCCGTCTTCTCTGGATGAAATCACTGTAGTGTCATCCATGAAGGCCTTGAGAGGGGGCATCTTGTATCCATCGCACCAAGGTCTGTTTTGTCTTGTGTTGCTTGTTGCTTCGCTTTCAGCTCATGATCTTCCATTGCCAACACGAAACACGTACCGTGGGGAAATTGCGCAGCCCATTGCCCAATGCCCACTTCCAAGTTGATCCAATCTGTTGTGTACTCCTCGGTAGAGAACCGCATTGAGAAGCCATTGAAGAAATACTTCTTGAGCATGTCGCGGAGGTTCTTTGGCACATGGTACATTCTCAAGAGCCAACTGTATAATCATCCAGTGGGAGTACAGATCCCTATATTTTGTCATTATCGCAGGATTCAAGCCACACTAAGTCCAGGCTCCTCTCTTTTCTGTTTTTTGCTCTTTGGATTGCGTCCAGATCATTGTGGCGTGTTCTACACAGCCAGCCACGCCTGGGATGCCACACTTTCATGGACTGACACAGCCAACAGTAGTTGTTTTCCATGAGGTGATTCCTTGGCTCAGCCTTGATCGCACATGACAGAGTAAGAAGATTTTCCCTTCGACGTTCAGTTAGTGATATTGCCTGAAAACTGGGGATTGTCACTTCGTTTTGCTCTTTGGGGATGTACACACCTTCTTGCCGTCATCCACTGCGACGCCTGCCCCACGTCTCTTTTCTTGGTTTCTCCAAGCTGATCGCTTTTTTAGCATTGCCCTCCGTGGAGACACTCCACGACACCACTTGGGACATTTCTTGTTAAGCTGGTAAGGTACTCCGTTTGGACCTTGGTGAGGTTTGGCTCTGGCTTTGTTGACAATCCTTCTTGATTTCAGCCAACCTTGGATGGATTGTCATGTTGAAATCGTGTTCCCTCAGGGTATGGTTGGCCCACACCAAGACACTTGAATGTCGAGTGGTGCTTTTGATTCTGTGAGTCACGAGTGATTGTGTTTCCTCAAGATGGCTGCTAAGATCTCCTTTGGTCCACACTTTTAGGGTGCCCAGAGTTTCGGTCCCCGTGCTGTCAAACAGACAGTGTTGGCAACCTGCGAAGGGGTCTCTGACAGAAGCGCTCTTGTGTAGTATTCTTCTTTTGCTCTCATTCCTATTCCTCGCAGATTACGCTTTGCTGCAGGGCGCTGTGTTTCAGGCTTTCACGATCTTCCCAGGTAGTTTTTCCAAGCTATTGGTTTTAAGCTGGCAGTACAGTCTATTCATTTGCCGCTTGAGGTTTGTATTGTTTGGATCCGGATATTGTCACATCTTATTTCTTGGGATGTCTGGATTCTTTGCGCAGGTGTTTTCTCTTTAGGTAGTTTTGCTCCATAGGAGCTTCGCTGTACATGTGGCATTACACAATTGTCCCCATATGTGGCTAGTTGGTGGTTCCAGGGTTGCTTTTCCCCTATCAGTGCCATCGAGTCTTTGGACGATTTTCGATCCAGTTTCTCCCATATAATTAGTCTCGTTTCGCTAGTGGCAGGTTGATGTTTACAGGCTGCAGAATCGACGTCGGCTTTGTGCATTAAACCATACCTCACCGACCCTCAATCACGCGTGGATGCCGTGGCTCTTGTGGTTTTAAATCCTGGCGCTTCTTGGTCTTCGACGTCTTATCGGCTGATGGCACAGTGGCGCTTTTCTGGCTGCTCATTCAGAATTTACTACAAACTTCAACGATAATGTCTGGGTTTTAAACAAGAAACTTGTTTACATAATGTTTCCTACAGTACTAGGTAACAAAACGGCTCAAGAAAATTAGTCAGAACATCCATAAAGAATTGTAAAAACAAGATCGGGAAGAGGGGAATATGAAGGGAGAGTGGGATTAAAGGAGAGAATGAGCACTTTGACGTGAGTTTGAGTATAAGGGACAGGGGGAGAGGGGGAGGGAAGGAGATGGGAGGGGGCCGAGGGGGAGGAGCGGCTGAGGGGGGAGCGGGAGGGGAGAAGGGAAAGAAAGACACGCACCCGACGGGAAAAAAACCTTGTGAAAATGTAACTGAAATGAATGAAATGATGTAATGATGTTACATCAAGAAATGTGAGGTAGGTGTTATTGTTTCAGTTCATGTCAGTGGGACATTGTAGCTATGTTAAATGACATATGCGTGGAAAATTACTGGAATATGCATGCGTTATAAAGTGTCTACAGTTTGGGTATTCGAGCAATAGAGGATAATGTCAGGCAAGGGAGGAGAGAGGAAAAAAAAAGAA
Organism: Conus betulinus; assembly: GCA_016801955.1. NCBI lineage: Eukaryota > Metazoa > Mollusca > Gastropoda > Neogastropoda > Conidae > Conus > Conus betulinus. Next base: position 223,151 of record JADBJO010003335.1, on the reverse strand, counting down.
GAAATTAAATATGAAAGAAGGAAAAAAGGGGGAAAATGGTAACAGCGTATCCACTGGTACAGTTATCGGGAATTTGTACGTTTTCATTGGGTTTAACAGCGTGTCTTTATAAAAGGATACCGTGCAAATAACACACATTACAAAGAACTGCCCATAAATATAGGCGCGGCACGGCGCACAACTTACACACCACACACACACACAAACCACACACACACACACACACCACACGCACGCAAGCACGCACGCACGCACGCACGCACGCAACGCACGCACGAGACGCACGATACGCACGCACGATACGAGACGCAGCACGCACAATGCCGATAATTGATTTGTGTGTCGTCTCCTGTGTGGTGTGTGTGTGTGGGTGTGTGTGTGGGTGTGTGTGTTTGGTGGTGTGTGTGTGTGTGGGTGTGTGTGTGTGTGTGGTGTGCGGTGAACTCCCTCTCCTTCTCTTCTCTTCCTCCTGCCTCCCCCCGTATCGCCCACTATCCACAAAGGGACATGTTACACTGTTCTGTTTCATTCAAACTGTACGATACACAATCCCCACCCAGCACTGGTCCCCGTCCACAGGGATTCATTTAAACTCCCTTCCAGTTCTTCCCTTGAATTTTGTCATACACCGGTGACTCGACCGGTTTGTCCTCCGAATCATGGCATTACAAAACAACATTTTTTTTGTTACTGATAGCAATGTAACCGCACTCATACAAAATCCGTCAAAATACACTAGTCATTTAATACATAAATTATTATACATTTTTCTAAAATATATACGCCATGAATGTTACGTTCAAATGTACCAATACATTAATCCACGCATACAATGCAAACTTGCTCCAAAAAATCTTTTATTGTATTTGGTTCTGTTGTGTGTCAGCCCAAAAAGAGGTGTCATATGCTCTCTCTTGAGTAACTGTGGAAGCGTTCACTGGTGTAGGTTCTTGTTCCAAAATCCCGCTCTGATGACAACTCTATTCAACTATTAGCACCCACATTCCCCGAATTTGCTTTCCGTTCTGATGTCTGACATTTTGAAGCCCTGTCGCAATATGATTCTCCCCTCCCATGGGTACCTTCTTGAGGTTTTTTTGGGCTGTGGTACAACATAAAGTTTTACCAGCAGACTGACCCCCATGAAATTGTCCCGACCTGTGATCCACTTCAGATACGATAACTAAACAACAGGCCAGTGAAAGTGGAAATTTCACGAACCAAAGACAGTCTTCGACACTAGAATCATCATGCCTAGCAGAGAATGAGAGGGTACAGAATTGTCCCCTCATTCTTCATTTTTTCTATTCCTTTTTTTGTTCCTTTCCTTGCTTTTTGTTCAGGGTATTTTGACCATATACATCAGATGGCTTGATGTTGAAGACGATGAGTGGCGGAGTTGCTCTGGAGCTCAATGTGGGTGTCAGGGTGACGTGGTTGAATTGGATGTACCTTTGCTTCCTTTTTCTCTCGCCAACCATCCATCCCAGGCCGCACCGGATGAAGCCGAGGCTAATTGCCGCGTGCCATGGATTTAATCAAGGAAGCGCGAAAGCTTAGCAAGCATAATAACTTGGCCAGGCTGGTTCGCATTTTCACCGATAATCGTTGAGCCTGATGTTTAGCTTTTATTGTGAGTTTACTTCCTCCTCACAGCCGCATGTCGGAGTTCGCGTTGTTTGCTAGCCTTGTGTATCGGTCTTTTATGGAAGCTACATGCACACTCCCCCGTAATTTTTAAAGTGTGTTATTTTGTTACGTGTTCTTATGTGTTCACATAATTATAATAGTATACAATATATCATTTTTTAATATTACTAACTATTGGATGATTGATGATATGTACGTTTAGCAAGCAGTGTACGGGCTCAGTAGTAGTAGCGACAGTATGGAGTAGTGAAAGTAGTAGCCAGTGTCAGCAGTTTTAGCGCATAGTAAAATGCACGATATCGAATAACGCATATCAAATTGCATTAGCTGTTTGGGTTATGTATGCCGCCAGTGCCTCCTCCTTCCCCCCCATTCTCCTCCACTTCCTCTAGACACTTGCCTTCTCTGGTTTCCATTTGTCCACTAACACATCCACGCCACACACACCACGACAACATACTTTTACCATCATAACACACACACCACGAGACCTGGCCGGTGCGTCGGCAGAGAGGAGGAGAGAGGAGAGTTATGTGCTGGATTTGGAGAGAGAAGTCAGAGATGAGAGGTGATCCCCCGACGCGAGGAAAGAGAGCACATACACAAGAAAAATGTGACGATAGCTAAACGTGTACATAGCCAAAACAATGATAGCACTCATCAACAAAATAAAAAAAAGAACCATGATAGCAAGCATGATAAATGCAGTGAACAGCAATACACAGGAAACTGTACCGACAGCCAGTACGCAATTTAGCCCCCAATTATCACCCTGCTTTATTTACTTAGAAAGCAAGCCTATACAGGACAACATTAGTAAGCGTTGCGTGAAGATTAGAAAAAACGCCGCAATAGTCAGTTAGTCTTACACATATGAAACACCTTTTTCTAGGTAGTCGAATAATACGCACAAAACTGCACCCTGAATCGACATACAAGAAATGGTAATGATAGGAAGACACGAGATAAGCGCTGCAGACTAAGCACGCAGGAAAGTGTTCAGGATCTTTATCGGCCATTCGGTTCACGGAAGGTCTCATCAAGGCAATTGATATTACCCACCCTAATAGAAGGAAATCTACCCCGTACGCAATGTTCGTAGCATTTCCATGACAGTAATATAATATACGTAAACGGACAGCATTATGACAGGAACGCTCGGATATGATAAAATAATCGACGTCCAGGTTAAGATCCTGGTTTTATGATTCTGACTCCTCTCTATTATTCCCAATATTCTCTATCTGATTATACAGTCTTCACCAATGTACTGTAGTATATTTCGGGGCGCCTAAACAACTGGCTTAAGTTTGCACCCATCTCTCTTCTCCCTCTCCTTCTCCTTCTCTCTCATTCTCTCTCTTCTTTCTCGACTCCGCTCTCCTCTTCTCTCTCTATCTCCTGTTCAATTTTAAACCGCCTCCCCGCTTCATAGAAAACACCCCCTACTGCTGCTGGTAAATGGAAATGGCCACATATGTCCAAGATTGTAACAAAAGACGAACGTTAACTTTTTTGTACTTTCTCATGATAAACTTTAAAAGGGACTATTTGCAGGCATTTTATTTCCCAACATAGTTTCCATAATGTCCGTGCAGATTGCAGTTGGTATTCGGTTGGAATCTTTAGTCAACAAAACTATATATTAATATCCCTTTGTCTGTTTTTTTTATTGTAATGTTCAAAGATTTTACACTAAGGCCAAGCGTGCATATGCCTGGTTAAGTACTGTAATCTATGCTTGGTCATCGCAGCTTTTCCTTCCTTCATGAATCGGCTACGTCCGTATCTCTTTCCCACTATTTACCCTCCTTTCTTTATCTCGCTTCCTATCTCTCCTCCTCTCTCTCCTCCTCTCCTCTTCGGTCGTCTCTTACTTCTATCGTCGTTACGCGCCTCTCCTCCTCCTTTTTTCCCCCCATCCTTGTCTTCGCTCTCTTTGACTATAGGTGATGGCTTTTTTCCTTTATTTTGTTTCAACCCTCACGTATCTCATGCATTCCATGTGTATGCCTCTACCGCCCTGTGCTTTCGGCGTTCCTCTCTCTCCCGTAAGCATCACTTACGTGTTTTATGGCACTCATTTCCTCCCACCATCAGTGTCCGATGGGCAATGGACGTTAAAGCCATGCGTGTGGATCGGACAATGTATCTGCAATTTCAACTATGCCGCATAGTTGGCGGATATTTGGTCTCTGTGTTGGGTAAGAATACTCGCTGTAAAGAACGTTTTTGGGGGACGTAAAGGGCAGATCGTCCGGGGGGCCAAGCATGTGGAGTCCACTTATTTGTTCCGGTCAGAGCCGGAGACCTCTCAAAATGCCCTTAACCCAATAAGATCTGTCGTCTGCCCAACGCAGTTTCGTTGCTTTTGAACTAAATCAGTTATGTCAGTCCTGACGTTTGGATAATCTCGTGCATAAGTGTTGTTGTCTGTATTATGTTAAGGTAAAACTGCCCTGCTGATTACGCCTCCCTGGAAGTCCGATAAGTCTCTCTCAACTTAGCCTACTTTGCTGTGCACGCAATTTTTGTTTTGAGACCCGCAGTTGATAAAGTGTTGTAGGCATTTCGGCATTAGTGTCGTGCAGTGACTGTCATTACACCTCCCTCCGGGCCAGTGTTGTTCTTCTCGGGTGGAGTTGAAACCGTCTATTTGCTGCTCATGTAGCTTGGCCACTGTTGCAGGAACGTGGCATAGCAGTGGAGGTAATCCCCACTGTGTGGCTGTGTTTTGGCTTACACTCCGGCTTTCTCAATTTAGGAAAGTCGAATACGCTCCGCTGTGTACACGTTCTCGCCGTTTATAGTATACAACGGCCGCGCAATCTTAAGTCCCGCTGCCTGAACTTCTCGAGAGCACGTCGCACTTCTACCTCACCCAGCCTGATTCTATCTGAGAGACGCGATCCACGCTGGACCAAGATCGAACGCGTGGTTTTTCGGTTTTTCCTCCTGGAAATTCCCCCTCTTTTTTAGTTCATTTGATATGAGAACCGTTCATTTAATGAGTGTTCGGAGCAACGCGAACGCGTAGTAATCAGTTCATTTTTGTTGTGTACGTCCGTTAGCTCGCCTAGACGGAACTTTATGAACCATGCCGTGTATTGCTCCCACCAGAGCGAATTCTTTCGCCACGCAAGTGGTCGTTCTGCCCCCCGCGTCGTCTTTTTATCCCTTTTCGTACTACTTTTCAACCACATCAGCATTCCGGTAATTCCCCCTTTGGCCATCATTTGCACCTTCTCCCATTGAGACAGTTTCATGCGGCATGGTGAAACCATGTGTAAGCCTTTGAATCGTTCAAGACCGAAAGCTAGCGCTAGCGTCAAGCCATCATGAAAAAAAGAGACATATGGAAAGCAATTGGACAGAAAGTCGGACTGATCGGAAAGTTGGCCATGATTCCAAAAGACCAAATTTTATCTCTCACAGCAAGAAAAAAGACGAGCCGCCTCGAAAGCCGTCGACGGTTTTCCGCGTTCGGGTTCGTGCTCTATTTGAATGGCAAAACTGCTCAAAAGTCGCGTTCGCGTTCGTGTTCGCGTTGGACGCGTTCGCGTTCGCGCTCTGTAAGAAGGGTCTTTAAGTGCAAAAATAAAGAAAGCATAAGAATGTAGTCTGTGCCTCCGCATCAATCCTACTGGTGATGGCCTTGACCTGAAATGCAAAGTTTTGGACAGTATAAAAACGGAGTGTTATTTGCTATACCACAAAGCATGTGAATCTTCTGGAAAAAGATAGAAGGAACGAGCGAGAGTCCCTGAGTGATTGGTGTTGGGCTGAATGACATGGGAAACGCCTTGAATCAAAGACGCCATCAGGCGCAGTTTTCTGGTTTTCCCCCCGGCAGTGCTGTGTCTACCCAGGTATGATAGCGCCACGGTGTAAGCAATAAGCAGAGGGGGATTTTTGTAAAGTGGCTCAGAGCGTTGATCTCTAGACCGAAAAATGACCCAGGACTGCCATCTAACATTCATCACATCATCATCATCATCATCATCATCATCATCATCATCATCATCAAATCGTCATCATCATCATCAGACAGAGAGGTAAGTCAAGGATATAACAATAATTGCCAATCGAAAGAGAGGGTCATGCACATCACATCATCATCATCATCATCATCATCATCTCGTCAGCTAAGGGACTGGGCTGAATCTATCGTGTGTGAGGGGGGGAGGACCATGCTTATTCCCGACATCATCCATCGTCCCTTTCATCATAATGGAGTGCGGTATGATGGTAAAATTTTTGATGATGACATCAGGCAAATACGATGAGCATTATGAGGACCCATTAATAATGTAATGATAACAACCAGAAGCAGAAAACAACACAATATACTGATGATAATAATACTAACGCTGATAGTAAAATAATCATTCCCTGATAACAATCCTGCTACGATTGATATTACAATGGCTATGTAAAGACTAAAAATATGGATAATGTTTGGCAATGTACAGTTGTTGTAATTGTAAATTGTGTCAGTAAAAGGTTGCTCAGCTTCTCTGTAACTTTTTTTATTTTGTGCTTTTCCTGTTTCTCAGAGCGCCTGATTTGATAGGCCACCTCAATCTTCAAGTACTGGGAAACTTTTTTTGCAGAAATTGGACTTCCCTTACATCCTTGCCGTACTACTTCCTTGTTTATTGCACCCCCTTTACGTGCCATAACGAGTTTTTCGGTGCAGCCGTTTTGGACTAAATCAGACCATGGGCTGTTAGGGTCCTTCCCGCCTTTGACCAACGGACAATCGTACCGCCCCATAGCCGAAACCCATCAATTTTAAACACCTGTCCAAGAGTTAACAATTCAGTGTTCTGACCAGGAGTGTGTCGCACATGTCCCCTGTCTAGTGCAATTGCTGTTTGGTGATCCCTACTGCTGCTGAACTGAATGCCTGCTTACTGGCGCATTTGTGTAATTCAGATTAGATTTTTGTTTCTCCCTCTGTCTGTCTGTGTCTGTCGGTCTGTTTGTGTGTGTTATTGCTGTCTTTTGGTCTCGCTCATTACCAAACAAGTTCCAGTTAATTGACTTTGTCACTTGAGAATGTGCACCGACTGCATTCATCACTGAAACAGAAGCCATATCTCGATATGTCACATACGCATCTGCATTATTACGTTATTCCTATCCTGGTTATTTGCCATTAGTATATCCTTACTTTTGTTTCAATTCATGGACGTGTTCAACTTGAAAAACTTCGATCATTTACAGACAAGCAAGCCACTTTCAATCACACTTTATTGAAACTCCGTTTCCCTGTCGGCAAGATTCGCCGTTATTGTACTATTTTGTTTATATTCCGGATGGTCTGTCTGTTTCAAATTTTTTCTCGGCCTACCTCTTCTTCAGAGAAAATGACATTCATTTTGTATCGTTTGGCATGGTGCCTCGCATAAACCAACACTTGTTCGTATGTCGGAGTGCCATTGAATGCGTATTACACACTCACTCATATACTCCTTTCCAATTAGACCCTGGTTTTTTGTGTAGTTGTTGTTGAGATCTGATGCTACCTGATCCCTGAAAACTATCAATTTCCAATATAGACTTGTCGCAAAAACTGCACCCACTGCAATGAAATATGTTTTCGATGTTCCAGGCTCCTTGAAAAATTCTTTCATCATGTGATACACAGATGGACCGAGTCCATATCTAGGACTGCAAAACCGTCCATGTAATCGCTGGATGTTTGACTCTTCATCGCCAAGCATGAGTTTTGACAGCGCTGTGGATCTTATGGGTTGTTAGTGATAGAGCTCGTGGATGTGTACGTTTGCTCGTCTGGCAGGTGCATAAAGGGAGGTTTATACGTTCTCTGCTGTCCACCTCCCATGCGGCTGATTGTTTTGCTGTTCAGCCTTTGGTATGTTGTGGTTGATCTCGGCCTTCGCTGCTGGTGGCCAGAACTTTCAACGTTCGTACGGCTCGGCCAGGGATGGATTAGTCCCCCGAGCCTTGTTTACATCATTCTGAGTTCTGACGGAGACATTTGACTTGGTACCTTTCCCTTCATGGGAAATGTTTGCCATCATGTAAACGTTCCCTCTGGCTAACCAAAAACATGAGGGAAATTTCGTTATTCGTGCTCTCATCGCCCTTTTGGCGTCTGTGTTCCCTGGATCGTTGCTTTCAGTTTGTTTTTGAAATGTAAGGTACCTTATCCGATTTCTGTCCTTCATATCGCCCAGCCGATGTCCCTCTGAGCTAGCAAGTTCGAATCGTTATGGCCTTACGTGTTTGGTGCTCGGCAAATTTACTGTCTCAACAAGTATAGCATGATAAAGTAATAGGCACTGACTTTTAACTGAAACAGAGCCCCATGGCTGCCCTTTGTTAAACGTAGCACCACATCGTTACATTACGTTCTCTCTGGACTTTTGCTCCCTGACACGGGCCCGTTTAATTTCTGAGAAATAAAATAACACATAGGTCTCACTCTTCACTTAAGTTTTTTATCGTGGACTAGCGTGGGACTAGCGACCTTGGGTAAAACTTGCATAAAAACAACACTGAACCCCCATCCTCCCGCCCCCAAGATCACGTGCTTTACCCCTGATAGTTCCTACCTCTCTTCCATTAACGGAACTCCGTTGCTGTGAGTCACCGCAGGGGCAACATTATGGTATGTAAAATATGTACTTCACCAATCCTTATGCCTTGTAATTCGTTGGGTGGTTGCCCAGACTATGACTTGGTCCAACAGTTAGTTGATCTCACTTCCCTAAAGAGACTTTACCCTTGGCTGCTGCCTGTGCAAAAATAGCAACCTAGCTAACTAGTCAGCATTCACTTTAGTTTAGGTAGGGCGATTGCACCCACAGAGTTTATACAAACATCTGTTTACGATACTCACGGGCCGGCCACCAGTACTTTGGTCCACAATTATCCGTTCACAATACTCATTGGCATTAGACCCCGTTTTCCACAAAATGAGTTCACATACGCCCACCCATCCTACCAGTCTCCACAAACATCGTTTTCACATACTGTCCCTTGGCCGACCCGTTCCACAAACATCGTTCACATACCATTGGCTTACCGTGTCCACTGTCACCTCGTTCACATACTCATTGGGCGACCAGGCTCCGTAGTTACAAAACATCGTCTTGTCCCATCAAACTCCACTGGCCTTACCAGTGTCCACAAACATCCGTTCATCACATACTCCTTGGGTCGACCAGTGTCCAATTCCCCACATCTGTTTAGTAGCATGCACCCACAGAGTTTATACAAACATCGTTCACATACTCACTGGCCGACCAGTTTCCACTCCACAAACATCGTTCACATAGTCACTGGCCGACCAGTCTCCACAAACATCGTTCCCACATAGTCACTGGCCGACCAGTCTCCACCAACATCGTTCAAACATCGTTCACATAGTCACTGGCCGACCAGTCTCCACAAACATCGTTCCCATACTCACTGGCCGACCAGTCTCCACAAACATCGTTCACATACTCACTGGCCGACCAGTCTCCGCAAACATCGTTCACATACTCACTGGCCGACCAGTCTCCGCAAACATCGTTCACATACTCACTGGCCGACCAGTCTCCGCAAACATCGTTCACATACTCACTGGCCGACCAGTCTCCGCAAACATCGTTCACATACATCGTTCTCACAAACTCGTTCTACTCACTGCCGACCAGTCTCCGCAAACATCGTTCACATACTCACTGGCCGACCAGTCTCCGCAAACATCGTTCACATACTCACTGGCCGACCAGTCTCCGCAAACATCGTTCACATACTCACTGGCCCGACAGTCTCCGCAAACATCGTTCACATACTCACTGGCCGACCAGTCTCCACAAACATCGTTCACATACTCACTGGCCGACCAGTCTCCACAAACATCGTTCACATACTCACTGGCCGACCAGTCTCCACAAACATCGTTCACATACTCACTGGCCGACCAGTCACATACTCCACAAACAAACATCGTTCACATACTCACTGGCCGACCAGTCTCCACAAACATCGTTCACATACTCACTGGCCGACCAGTCTCCACAAACATCGTTCACATACTCACTGGCCGACCAGTCTCCACAAACATCGTTCACATACTCACTGGCCGACCAGTCTCCACAAACATCGTTCACATACTCACTGGCCGACCAGTCTCCACAAACATCGTTCACATACTCACTGGCCGATACTCCACTGGTTCACATACTCACTGTCTCCACAAACACCAAAGTACCTCCGCCCACGGCCAGCTATTCATGTAAAAATGACTACGGTACAACGACAACAACTGCGACCACTACTGCTGCTGCTGCTACTTCTATTACTGCTGCTGCTGCTGCTACTACTATTACTGCTGCTGCTGTTGCTGCTGCTGCTACTACTACTGCTGTTGCTGCTGCTGGTATTATTACTACTACTGCCGCTGCTGCTGTGCTACTGTTACTGCTGCTACTACAACTACTAATATTATACTACTACTGCTGCTACTACTACAACTACTAGTATTATATTACTACTGCTGCTACTACAACTACTAGTATTATACCACTACTGCTGCTACTAGAACTGATATTACCGATGATAATGGCTTTGATGAACATATTTTGTTGATAACAGTCACCATAATTAAAATCGCTACCATCAAGATTATTTTTCATTTGAATAGCAACAACAGAAACAGGAACTGTAAGTATATGAAAAAGAAATAAGAAAAAAAAAAAAAAAAATGGTGACGATGAGAAAAATGAAAATAAAGACGTAAAAAAATGACTGTTGGTGGCGATGAAATTGATCAATAATAATATCAGAATGATTCATTTCATTAATAGTGATAGTGATCAGACTAGACTGATGGCAACTAATGAAAAATATGCAGCAACGATAACCACGTTAGGAGAAACCAGACCAGGGTCAGAGGGGAAAACAAACAAAACGTAATCAGGAATATGCAAGTATAACGTAATGAGAAGCTGAAAGCAACGCAGACAGTCAACATAGTACAGGAAATGTAAGCACACTCTTGTATTATTCAGCCATTTAAAATCCAATACGTCCATTGCGATTTGTCAGTTTGTCGTTGGCTGACACTTCACATATTTCTCGTTATTTTCAGACGTAGGCAGATTATATACCGGAGCTACAAATGGGAAACAACAGCAACAACAACACGATAACCACAACCAAGTATTGACTGCTTATCCAACGCTCCAGTCGTAATCTGCCCATACGGTTACTCGTATGTGACAGGCTTAACCAGAGGAATGCCATTAGACAACATTCAGAGCATAGGCCGCCTACCGATTCCAGCGGACTTAGAAGCGCGGGTGTAAAGCCTTTTCCTTTCGGTTAAGACCTTCCCCAACATCACTCTCTCTCTCTCTCTCTCTCTCTCTCTCTCTCTCTCTCTCTCTCTCTCTCTCTCTCTCAGTTTCATTGCCCTTTTTCGCTGTGCATTCTTTAACATGGTTTTGTTACTCGGATCGAAGGCGAGCGAAAAAGAAGGGGCGCGGGGCAAACTATGCAAATCCCTTTGTAATGATCCACCCTGGGCCAGAAACCAGCCTTGTTTTGCCTTCAGTCCCAGTCAAGGCCGAGGAATTACGAGTCCCCGTCTCCTATCTCCCTCACCAGTCCGATTCCCGGTTCAGTTCTGAAAAAGGAGAAGAATCTGACAACGCCTTAAAGAGTACAGTCTGGAAAAGGGCACTATAGATAAAAAGACAAATATAAGAAATATTCAACCGTGCAATCAGTAAGCATCATGAGCATGTGAAGATTATGCACTGCCCTGGTCTCAATCGATTCGTTCCTGTCCATCCCCTTTCCCCCACTAGTCTAGTTTACATTTCGGTGATTGTGCTGAAGGAGAGAAAGTTCTGCCGCTACTCCCGTCCTGCCAACCCTACCACTACTCAACAAATTTTATGCGCTTGTATCTTATTTAGTAAATGCGAATAAACTTGTCATGCGCCGCTTCCATCTTCCTCCCACCTCCCTTTTCTCCCTCTTCACCCCTCTCCTCTCTCTGCCCAGCAATTTTTCTTGCCACTGAGGAGGATTACGGACAAGAGGAGCATCCTCATCTCCCCAGCTCTCCATGAATAAGTGATTAGCATCACCGTCACACACCATATCCATTAAATGGCAGGGAGGCTCTAAAACAGTCCTTCACGTGCAAAATAGAGTATTACTTCAGTTTATGCCTTTGTTTACTGTGGATGTTCAACGTGTGTTATGTAAGACTATCATCCAACTTATCTCCTTTGTGTGGAAGCAAACACTCTTTCCAACGTGGAGTTTTTTGTTTTGGTGAACAACAGGGATAGCCAATGAACTTGTCCTTTTTGGGACTTGTCATGCGATTCTGATCTTGTTCTCCGCCATTTGTTTGGGTCTGCTGCGTCCTAGTGGCCTCTTGTCAAACTTTATATTGTCTCTCA